>JAJSOF020000005.1:117377081-117413617 GCA_025594305.2 Periplaneta americana
CAACGTATATAACTCAATATACCGCCAAACTTTGGAATGAAAATTCTATTTGAATATGGATAATCTTCAAGAAAAGTAGCTCAATAATATAGGCTGGAAGGTGATTAAAGACAATGATTTCAAGGAACGAATCCTTAGCATAATATAATAAATGGGAAAGTCATTATTTTTGTTCGTTTGCACATAGATTTCCCAGTAATAATTATTTTACGTGGTAAAATTTACCCAATGATCTTTAAAATACATATAATAATAATAATAATAATAATAATAATAATAATAATAATAATAACAATAATAATAATAATAATGATTTATTTAACCTGATTTATCTAACACTCAACCAGGAGTAAAACTGAGTTACAAAAAACACTACTAATTTACAAAGTACACTACAATTTTACACACGAAACTGAATAAGATAATAATAATAATAATAATAATAATAATAATAATAATAATAATATTGTAAACAATAAGTAAGTAGAAATCAGACATAATATATAACATACAGAAAGAAAGGAAAAAGCATAATAAAATGTGAACAGCAGGTCAAAATAAATGAGCCATACAAAGTATAAAAAATACACATTTAATAAACGTCTTAAGGGGTCTTGGTTCTAATAATTAACGTGGCATGGGGTTTATGGAACCTTCACGGTTTAATAGTGTTGTAAGGGGACCAGACAGGTTGAACTGGGTCGAAATTACGAGAATAAAAATGCATATTCTAATTCCTTCGTATTTCAAGATTTATATTCTGTAATTTGAACTTCAAATTTCATCGGGAAGTTTTTTTTTTTTTGTATATAAACACAGTAGAAGTTGAAGACCTCGTTGCAAAAACGGTCAAGACTATTTTTTTCAAACTCGACATTTACTGTGCACTGCTTAGATAAATAAACGTTGCACACATTTGTGCAAGAATCCATCAAGTCCGACTTTTAGCAAAAGTTGAAAGTTTTTAGTTGAAAAGGAGACTCGACTGTTTCACAGATCTTCCCACTAGACGGAAGGTAGGTCAATATTCTCTCCTTATTTCAGTACCAATTTTAACTACAGCTTTGGTCCCCCAAGATCAGACACTAATGGCGCGTTTGCCTGGTGATCCGGAGTTGCACTCTGGTGCGGATTCGATTCCTGCTTGGGCTGATTACCTGATTGGGCTTTTCCGAGATTTTTCCCAACCGCAAAGCGAATGTCAGGTAATCTGTTCGCCAAATACTATCTCGATATCACCATTTCACTGATGCTAAATATCCCAGTACCGGTAGTTAATACGGCGTCGTTAAATAACCGATTTAAAAATATATATTATAAGGTATAGTACCCAAATAAGAGGCAGACCCCTAATAAGAGATACCTTGTTAACTTCTCCGGTATAATTTGCCATCCCTCGACAACTATGGTAAATCAATGTTTGTGCTTCTAAGGCATCGTGTTATTTGTCTAACCACAGTTGAAAGTAAGCAACGAAGCTGAGAGCAAGAAAAGTAATTTTTCATACTTTGAACTTATTACTGGGTTTTGTTAAGGAAGAGAACAGCAGGTAATGTAAGCTACAACAAATTTATTATTAATTTTATAAAATTGCTAGCAAAATGTTGCATATAATAAGGCAGATAGCAAATAAGGAAGATAACTTATGACCTTAGGTAGCTATTTCAATTTTATTTACTCCGTTCCTAATAACAGATACCTAGGGGTCCTATTAAGAGATAGTGTCTCTTATTCAGAACCCTTATTTAATAATATTATGATGGTCACTTTTGAGAGTTTACGAAAACCTTTAATGCTTCTGGTCGTGTCAGTTTATCTGTCAGCAACTACGTAAGAACCAATGAAAGATTAATTGAACTATTAATTAAAATTAATTACGAATTAGGTCAATCATTGATTATCCATTGTCCTCAATTATTCATTACAAAAATTACTAATTTAAATGATTAAGTTATCATTATTAATGACTAAAATTAATTATTAATTGAGATGACAAAAATATCAATAGATAAAGTCAATTAAAATCAGCTAGTCCGACAATATTACCTTACTTAAAGATGAAAACTTAAGTGCTTAATTCGTAAAATATTCTCTATACATTTCAAATAAAAATCTTGTGCAATTATTAAAACTATTAAATTTAATTGCGATTCCTGATTTCGAAAATTTCGTTGGACCTGTGTAAATATCACCACTACAGACAGTGCCAGTGTTTGTGGCGCGTGTTCTTGAGTAAAAAGCCAGTCAGTGAGCACTTGTTGCCAGTGTAGCTGAGAATGGTAACACCCAACATGTCACGTAAGCAATCTGCCAATCACAGTTGTCAGTCTTGTTGCCCACTGACTGCGTCAAAGGCAAGACACTCGCACTTTGCGTTTCTGGGATGTATCCTTGAGTACACTGACCAGTCCACTGACTGGTCAGTGTACTCAAGAATCTATGGCATCTGTTGCCACTTCGGCTGAGAGTGGTACCACCTCCTAAACAGATGTGACGTAAGCAATCTACGAATCACAGTTGCCAGCTTTAATGTCCACGTACTAGGGCAAAAATAAGTTACTCGCTCTCAACGTACCCATTACTTATTTCACGCTCCAGAAACGGTGACTTTGTTATACAGTACCACAGTTAGGCCTACAGAAGTAGCAGCAACAGCAGCAGCAGCAGCAGCAACAACCACCACCTCAAGAGCCGTAAGCTTCAACGAGTGGGTAGTCGCATGTAAAGTCATCCAGGGAGGAAAAGGAGCTATCATAATATCAGTTCTGACCAGAAAAAAAAATGAGAGAAAGTTTAGATAAGGAAAATCAAAGAAAAGACGGAGCTCGCAAGAAGTTGTTCGAAAAACAACAACAATCACACAAAAACTCGGTCCAAGAAGCACTGCTTGAGTTCGTCCAGTGATGGAGAATCCGATGTGGAAATGGAATTAATTAATTCTAGTGACTCGGAATATGAAGAAAATTATGATGATGGAGAGTGCTCGTTTTGCACTGAATTGTTTTCAGAGCGGACAGGCGATGAGGGGTGGTCCTCCAGCTTGGGGTTGGGCGAAGGGCTAACACCCCATCACCGTAAAAACAGCTTGTTACGAAACTTTCAAATAAGCCTCGGAATGGGACTGATTCTCTGGCACGACCACACCAAAGGAATAGAGACTGGATTGATCTTCCTCAGAATAGGGACCTATGGCGGGCTTAAGTGAGGGCGGCAGTGAGCCTCCGGGTTCCTTAAAGCCAATAAGTAAGTAAGCAAGGACACCAGGACTCAGGGGGAGAAATAGATTCAGTGTTCAAAATGTCGTCGTTGGGTACACGAAGACTGCAGCACTGATGATGAACCTTTCGTTTGTCCAACTTACTCATTACAGCGAAATAAGAATTGTGTCAATTAAAGGGGTTGGCAAAATAAGTGCAATCAACTTAAAATTAAAATATGAAGATCGAAATTTAATATTCTATCAATTTTCTTTCTCTAGCAAAATATTAACGTTAGCAATAGTAGCCTAAATAAGATTAGTATATTCATGTCTGATTTGACCGACTTTGTGTTGTTTTCGCAAACCATCTTAATTTCACTTCGTAAAATGACAAATAAAAACAGAATTTCTGTTGACAGGAGTTAGGTCACTGTTGCACTGACCTCTTCAATTTTAAAATGTTCCTGAATTTATTAAAGTACCTACATGACTTCACAATGTTATATATTGCTTCAATTTTCACCCAAACGATTATAATTTTTGTCTCTGTTCAAAAATGAACTTAAATAATACAAGTATCTCTTATTTGGAACCCCTTTTAAAACCATCAGTATTTCCCAGTTTTACTTTTTTTATAATTTAAAGTAATAATAAAAACTGACTAAAATTTGTATTGTCAATTCTAAAAGTAGACGAAATGCTCTATGTATTCCACTCATTCAGATTAAAAATATCTATGCCCATCCTCATTTATAAGCAGTTAAAAAAGTGTCTCTTATTTAGGTACTTTACCTTAAGCTGACTTTTATTGGATCCACTAAACACTTTCAGCTTTAAAACATAGGACAATAATAAGCATTTGAAAATATGTAATATACGTAGGCTAATATATAATTTTATATGCATTGATTAACCTCTCAACGGGAACTCACCTGAGACTCAAGTAAGTTTCGTAGATTTGCTTTCAAAAGAAATAAATTAAGTTCAAAATGACAAAAGAAAAGCTGTTGTATTTTCGAAAAAAAAACACATTCAAGTCCAACATTAAAAAAAAATCTATGGACGAAAGGGAACAAGAATACTGGTAACCACATAAAACCCATTAATTTCCTAATTATTGTGTAAAAATCAGTTTGAAATTAATGCTCATTCAATTTTTGTGGTATTTTATTTATTTCAGTAAAATTTTCATTTATGGACTTCACCGGTTTTTGTATCGAGGTCTTCAATTTATCGATCACTTAGAACTTTAAGTCAATTTTTCTCTGTTCGATATTTGTTAATTTTGAATACGCTCCATGCTGAAATTATTAAATACAGAAATATATTTATTTTTCTACTTATTATCCACCATGTGTTCTCTCTGTTAATTATAAAATAGTTTTTATCATATGAAAACTTTAATTCAAAAAAATATTTTTGAAAAAGAAAGTAAAATTTCAGTTATTTTGAAAAATTAAGGAAAACAATAACATGAGTAACAGCAATTCTATTGTAGGCATATTTAATAGACCGGTAAAGGTATCAACAAAATTGTCGTAAAATTTCAACTTTCTATCTTAAATATTTAAAGAACTCAACGTTCCAAAACTTCGTAAATTTAACATTGTCAAGATTGAGGTACCCGGTCCCCTTGTAGGGAGTCTGTACATCAGACTTTGACCAAAAATGAAAGTATGGTTTTGATCGTTTTTCGAAAGTATAGTATGTGTAAAATATGATTTTATTTCTCCTAATTGTCATCTTTCAGCCCTATCTTCGGCAAAAATATTGTAGTAATTCTAAATGCAAAAAATATTGTCAATGAAATTGTTTTTTTTTTTTTTTTACCGCTCAGTGAAATTTTAAATTTGTTTATCTGATTCTGTACATAAAAGTACGTTACATATGTCCTCTTTTTCCTACATTTGTATCTTTTATTACTTCTAAGAAAAGTGCTCTCAAAATTTAGAAATTTAACATTGCATTATATGTAAACTTTGACACTATTTTTCTGCACTTCTTCTTTTTGTGACATTGGTCCACTTTTCTCAGAAAGTATTGTACCCAGAGGAATGAAATTAATATACAATATCAATGTAATGGCATTTTACACAGTAGGTTAAAAATTAAGATTATTTCCACCTTCAGCAAAAATACAAGATAATTTGTAGTAATTATTAATGCAAAAAATGTTATCAATGAAATAAAAAATTGCCAACCGTTCAGTGGAATTTTAGATCTATTTAAACGGTTGTATACATAAATGCATGTTACATAGGCTATGCCCTATTTTTCTACACTTGTATCTTTTAACACACCTGAGAAACGTGTACCCAAAATTGAGGAATTTAACATTGTAAGATAAAGAAGTACAGACTCCCCTTAATACATTAACTATTAATAATCACATCAAGTAATGAATATTCAGCAACGCTGTTACAAGACGTACCCTTCAACCTAACACCTGACTACCGCGGGACGTAAGTATTGTCACCTTGTGAAAAAGATCTGACATTGAATATATAACCGCCCCACTACAGTGGAGAAAAAAATATGGTTTATTTAACGACGCTCGCAACTGCAGAGGTTATATCAGCGTCGCCGGATGTGCCGGAATTTTGTCCCGCAGTTCTTCTACATGCCAGTAAATCTACTGACATGAGCCTGTCGCATTTAAGCACACTTAAATGCCATCGACCTAGCCGGGATCGAACCCGCAACCTTGGGCATAGAAGGTCAGCGCTGTACCGACTCGCCAACCAGGTCGACTACTGTGGAGAAAGTATGTTTCTACGTGCTAACCAATGCTACTGTTCACTGCAATATTGCAACTTTTTCTAGAAACAAAGTCCGTTTCCTACTAAATAAGTAGAAATAACGCAAATTCACAAAAGAAAAATTCTGTTCTTTTGGTCTTAAGGATTAACTCTGTAAAGTTACTGTCACTGAATATCTTTCAACGTAGACTACATATTGAAATTAATAAACTCCGTGCAATGAGATTTTATGATTTGCCAGTGGATGTGTTATGGTGTATTTTTTATTCCATTCGTGTGTTAATAGTACATTATGCAATGAGCCTATAATGGTAGTAATTAAGACGCGAGGATGTTTATGAAACGAGCGCAAGCGAGTTTCATAATTTTCATACGAAAGTCTTAATTATCAATATAGGCAAGTTTCATACGACTTTTTATGCTCGACCATATTTATAACTTGAAGTTATTCATAAGTATTCATGTTATTGTTATGTGAGTGAGTGCAATAGCCTACCTCATAAATTGTGAATGTGCCCAGACACGAAAGTATTGATTTTTTCCGGGAAACGAATGTCGACGTCCTTGATATAATCTAGAGAGTAAGGTAAACGTTAATCTTGATATAACCTCGAAATTGAATTCAACATTGAAAAACGAGATGACAAATTAAATTTATTTGAATATTATTTACAATTAACGCAAATTATTATAGTAACAGAACATAACTTTCTGCGACAGTATTGGATTTCCAGCCTGCGTGACGTTTCGCTAGTTGTCTTTCGATTGCATATCCGAGAATAATCGAAAACCTGAACTTTAATGAATAGGTGTACTTTAATGACATGCATTAAAGGGCTGCTACTAGGTGTATAATTACTACATTTCGGCATGGTCGAGCATAAAATATTAAGTATGACTGGAACGTTCGGAGCTACCTACTGGTTGTACCTTCAAGATAATTCTTACTGTAGCCTACTTAGGAAACTACTGCGCAACATACAGATGATATAAAATGCCAAATAATACTGGTGGTAGAGCATAAATAACTCAAGGAAAAGTAAAATGTTGCTTTTGTGTAACTGTCATGGTTTTTCAAGTAAAAAAAAGGGTTTTGTGAGTGTAACGTTTTTGGAAAAGAGAATAGACAGTCATTATTTAGAGCGTATACCGAATCTCACCGCTGAGCAATATGATGGCATCACGGTGTTCCAAATTTCAACGATGACGTTAATGATGCTCTACCGCTGTCGCACCGGTTCCATCAGCTTGCAGAGGTGGTAGCAGTATCCATCAGCCGCCTTCAGTGAATCTAATTGGTTCTTGTATAGGACGGGAATTAGCAGACGAATGACATCGGCATCGTGCACTGTTGTCACAGCGGTGTGTTCTGCTGTATTGTATGTAATGAGCACAGCGTAATAGTAATATGCGTTACAAGAGCGGTATGTTGAAGTTGAGAATTGAAAGAAAACATACCGTTCGTGTATCGTACATTATTTTGTGCGAAGATCGTTTATTACATACCTGAAAGAGGAATTTCTAATTAGTTGCAATGAAATCTCCATCTTGGTTTCTGTTCAATGACGGCAAATTTGCAAAACAAAAATATCTATCTTCAACATTGTTGCTTTAAAATGTTTTCTATACTCCAGCAGGCCGTGATATACGTCTGTCTTTTTTTCTCCAGTCTATAATTACGAACTTAAAACAAACGGTAAGGTTATGTAATGATTTATTTTTCATTTTAATATTTTAACAATATTATTTATATAACATATTGCAGTAATAACATCGGCATCTGGAATATTGTTGATTTTTTCACGGCTTCCTTAATGTTACTTGCATCACGAATGCAGTAACTTTAGTGGAGTTGTAGAGTTTATTTAATTTTTGCAAATATTTAAAAACAATAATTAACAGTGCAATTTAGGTGAAATTGCAGTGGTAAGTTTCCAATTTATAATTATTACTATATTGAACGTCTCTAAAAATAATATGTTAAAAGCCTAAAGCAGTAAAATCAATATGTCACTTAAGCGGTATGAAGAGGGAAATTGTTATGTGTGTTAGGTTGGGAATACTGAATGTGGAATTTTAGACTTTCCGCGGATTGGTTTTGTGCGGAAACCAAGCAAATACGCACGATCTCGCACAAAAAAATATGTTATGAATGAATATGCCAACGGACCAGTTATTACTACTGGTTCTAGGAATAAATTGTTTATGCTCTTCTTTTGAACGAGATGACAGAATGGAAATTTCGCAAAATCATGCTAGCGTAACACAAACAACTTGTACAGCCGCCATGATAGCCATTGAACCTTGTAGCAGTTTTGTTCCTATTTTGCTGCAGCATGACGTCATTGATGTCCATGGTCCGATGAGATTCGGAATACGCTGTTATACGATTACCGAAAACCAATGGTGGCGTTGCTGTCTGTTTTGACGTGTGTATGTAGGCACGCCAGGGGGAGAGGTGCGAGCCGATGGAAGTACTGTCTCTTCCAAGAAGATGAACAAATGTGGACATCGCTGTGGAAATAAAGAACGTAGCAAGAGAAAAATTCGAAGCTAATTAAACGCGCAACATATGTTTACGAATGAAATAATAATACCGTGCAATACAAGAGACGCATTCACATGAAATGGAACAAACTAAAGTCGTAATGTAACTATCACAACTCAAGACCTATTCTATCGATGTCATTTCTCTTCCGACTCTTGAATACCATTCAAGTTATCTCGTGGCCTTTCCTCTCGCCCGCTCTTCCTTATCGCAGTGTTTGATTCGCATTCCTTCCGTCGGTAATCCGTTCTTGTGAGACCTATAAGTATTGAGTGCAAGGTCATTGGCAATAACATTTACGTTCAGTCGAAATGTAAACAGATAAGTAAACTAATATCAATTTTAAAAACATGATTATTTTACAAATTAAAAACAAAATTATGAGATATAATTCAATTTGACCAGATATTTTGTTCAGAAGACTGATATGTACTGCCTATATAATTTTGAGAGTTTATATCGTTTACACAACTTGAACAGGCCTACTCAATTGACTTTGTTATGTTCGGGGTAGGCCATCGGTGCAGCTCAGGCAGTAGCACCTACCTGTGTCTTCTAATTGGGGGCTACGCTCGGGCGTGGATTTCATTTCCGCTTGGGCATATTATTTGTTTGGGTTTTTCCGAGATGTTCTCCAACTGTAAGGCGAATGTCATTTCTCCAACTGTAAGACGAATATCAGGTAACCACATGGTGAATCATCACCCTTTTCCCGCTACCAAAAAATCCATCGACGCTAAATGACGTAGTCGTTGATGTAGCGTTATTAAAGAACCGATTAAAATGAATTACCGGTGATTAATATTTGTATAGCCCTCACAACGGGATAAAACTTTTGATAATACAGTATAAATCAAGATAAAGAAACGAAAAATTATACTCAATAACTAAAAAGGATGGCCTTCAAAAGCTGCAGAACTCAAATAAATAAACATGACTATAATTAAAATATACGATAGGAAAGCAATTTTCTCACGGATTCAGAAGATAGAGGTTATTATTACCAAAGCTCGGAACTTGGGGACTTGTGTGTCGTGTGCATGAGTAAGGTTACAGGCAAAACGCATACAAAGCTCACGCTGTAAGCGCTCAAGGACAGTCGTATGTACTAAGAAAGTGGTCACATCTACGCACGAGGAAACTGTGCCATGTTGAAGCCAATGACAATCAGAGAATTACAAATAAACGGTCTGTTAGAGAAATTAGAAAATACGTGTTATTCGAATGGGTATTATAGAAGTTTGAAAATACATTTTTTAAATTTTAGATACAGAATTTCATGGAGAAATTCGGAGGAGATACATTATTTTCTACGAATGGAGAGTTTATATTTTGTAAGTTGTGCCACACACAAACTAAAGGCTGGAAACGGCATTCATTGAAAGACATTGCAGTCCCTTAAATTGGTGGAAAATTTGTCCATAGCCATGGATCAAGTCGTAGAGGGATCTGCTCTAGTAGTGACACAAATTGAAAACTATTTTCGAGAAAAATTTAGGATATACTTATCTTTCTCAGATAAGAGATCAGCTAGCAACTGCTGAAAATAGAACAAAACAGTGACAGTTAAAACATTTATTTTAAGTTTTCTCCCGTCATTTCATGTGACGTGAAATTAAGTTTTTCTTGTTTCAAATCATGTTTAACTCACTGACGAAGAAGTTCTGGGCTCGAAAATCTTCGAGTGTAAGTAGTCATACACTGTAATATAATGTACAGAGCAGAACAGTAAATTTGATATATTGCTGATGTTTATTTTTATTATATATATATAAATATATATATATATATATATATATATATATATATATATATGCTATAAAATTACGTGTTTCAACCTACCACAATACTATCAATATGTTGCTTCAGCCATAAACCACTTTTATAGCAGACATGACAGTACCTCCGTACTGGAAGCGGGAGTTTGTTGACATTGAAGTCCGTCGCTTAGCCACGTGCAAAGACACAAGTCCCCAAGTTCCGAGCTTTGATTATTACTAAAAAGAAACTGTTTCAATAGTCCCCTATCACTGCTTAAAACATAGTAAAAATAAAAACGGCGTACACACAGTAGAATAGCCTCTCATTCCAATGAATTCCGTTTAATATTGGTAAACCAGAAAGCGACAAAGCAAGCAATTAAGATCACATTCACAATAGTAAGACTATAGTGTTTTTTTAATCTAAACAGACGAGAAGTAACAGATATTGCAGCTTCAAAACAGGACAAGACTCATGTTTTATCAATGTTTGTAACAATTACGTCATATGCACCTTTTTCTCCATCGTCATCGCCATCGTTGGAAGAATTAACAGCAAACCATGTACTCTAACAAGGGTATAGTCTATCGCTAACCCTATAAATACATAGATGATCTCATAAATACTTGAGGGAAGAACTTCAGTTACCATTGTTGAGAAAATAACTAACGACACTAAATAGGTCTACTGTAAAAATGTTGTTTCTCATGTTAGAAAAATAGCAGAAGACTATTGGAAACTGAAACAGGTGTAGAATCGAATACTGACAGAGCTAGTGAAACTGAAAATATTGCAATGTGATTACATTATGAGGCAAATATGAACTACAGTATGCAGCATATATGTACAGAGTGATTCACGAGGAAAGGTAAAAAATTTAGGATACGATATCTTAGGCCATTTTGAGTGAAAAAGTTCATATGAACATATGTCCGTTTTCGAACGATGGCGGAGCTAGATGGATTTTGGTACAACATCTCGCTCCAATGTGAATCAGACATTACCATATGCTGCTGACGTGAGACGTGAGACAAGGTCACCGATCGCAATGAATGACGCAACATTGGAATCTGCATTCTGAGCGATGTAGATAAGAGACGTTCATTCACCTCACAAGCTGGGTGGGGCATTAAAAATGTCCAATCGCCTTCCCTTGTCTGATGTAATGACACAGAACCCACACATAAAACAAATAGTAGGCCTACACTATCACTTATCGGTTCATAGCACTTCAGTCAGCTACCTACAGTAGAGTAGTTGTAAGGTACAGTTATCGGAAGTGTTAAGTTCTGTTTTTCAAGATGCCTCATAAATTTTCGACTGCAGAATACGCCGATATTGTGTATGATTGTGGTTTGTGCGATGGAAGTTCCTTGCGTGTCGTCGCTGAATATGAACGACGCTTTCCGAACAGAAGGGGACCATATCGAAGAGTATTTACTGCGTATGTGGTTGGACGAAAGACTTAGTATACCAAAGGTAGGTGGAAACGAGATAGGCGTTAATCGATCGTATTTTGGATGCTGCACGCCGCATAAAGAACACCTACGAGCAACTCTCCCGAGCGACGAGCGCGATTAAGGCCCGAGCACAACAGTGCATTGAAGCAGAAGGAGGTACCTTTGAAAATGTGAGAAACCTAGACCCCGTCTAGAATATTAGGTATGTATGCATACGCGAATATAAACTTTAAATTTGTCCGTTATCTGTCTCTAAATGCAAGTTAGTACAATGGAATTCCAGAAGATTTTGTGGAATCAAAGAGCCATTATCTCTGTAACCGTTCGAAAACGGACCTATATTCATATGAACTTTTTGACTCAGAATGACTTCAGAATTCACATCCTAAATTTTTATCCTTCCTCGTGAATCAGCCTGTGTGTGTGTATATATATCATAATTTGCATAATTTAAAAAAAAGTTTTAAAACTAAGGGGGTGAAATTATTACCTAGTATTCTTATTCATTTTGTGGTGCTTAAAATTTATTTACGGTAAGAACCTACATAATTTTGACAGTGTAGGAAATTATTTATTTACCGCCCAAACATTAAATGAACTTTCTTTCAAATATATGTCTGAAATAAATGTCTATTCACGGAAAACTTACCATAACATAATGATCTGGACGCCACAAATGCCAAGGAAAATGAACAAACGGATCTGGAGATGCATCCGTCTGTGCAAAGATCATGGAGGAATAATGTTTCCGATTCATAACAGGCATGTCAAATCATTGTAAATTTATATTGATTGCACGGGTATACGGACTTTTCGTCCGTAGATGACAGCAAATTAAGTTCTATATTACCAAAAAGAGAAGCACTGCAGACCATTTTTCACACTGAATGTTAATCTTCTAAATAAAATGTCACTCATTCATATACACTAGATGGCAGGTGTAATCAGAGTGTGTAGCAAAAGCACTGTGTTCGTCTATTGTTAAGTATGGAAACACATCGCCAAGACACTCATCGTCATCTGGAAATAGTGAGAAGCTGGTGACTGGTGACGAGCAGAGATCTGCATCGGACGTTTTCGCTCGAGCGCCAAGTAGTTCTTAGCATAATCCGATAGGTAGCGCACATGCATGATGGGTAAAATTGTCGCGAGCGATAAATCCTCGAATGGTATAAACCGAGCGTTAGACATTCGTTCTTGTTACAGTGATGAACTTGTAGTAACATCATAGATGTTTATCATTTCAAAACTTTGCAGTGTTTAACTAACCTCTCCATAGCACAACTACAAAACTTGCTTCAAAATGTAATACAAATGTTGTAGGTAAACGCTTCCCCCAGACAGGAGTGATTTTGTTTTTGCCACATCTCATAGATGTTATTGGATGTAAATGTAATTATTATAAACGGAGAACATAATCACGATAATGCAAGAACCATATCAAGTTTTCTAGCAATAAGAATAATAATAATAATAATAATAATAACAATAATAATAATAATAATCTCTAATAATTAGTGTATCAACCTTTGCGTCTGTAACAGTTGTGCAGCATGGTTATTCGTTTTATTATATTTTCTGTGACATTATTTCTGTACTAATATTGTTATTAATCTACTGCTGTATCAATAATATTTTGTAAAACGTTTCTACATTGTCGCAGTATATAGGCGTAATGCTATGTTTGGACTTACCATATTATATTATATACCCTATGTGGTTAATCAAATATTGAATAATTATTTATTAATTAGCAATAATAACTGTATATCGAGGTTTTTCGTAATATTTTATTTATAACTTCATGTTACTGTTTTGGTACGTTCCATTAAACGTTTTTCATAAACGCAGAAAATTAAACCTTATTTTTACCGTGTGGGCAAAACATATGTGTATCTTACCGCCGATCTTATCTCATTCGAGGGTGCGACATTCGACCGAGTTCAAGTGAGCAGCACTCTGGTGACGAGTCATGATGTCACTATCAGACACCAGGAAGAAAGTGCAATGCATGCAATGGAAACATCCAGGAAGTCCCCGACCCAAGAAATTTCGTGATGTTCCATCTGTAGACAAGTAGATAATCACCGTGCTTTGAGACAGTTCAAGTATACTGCTAATGCACTGGCTTCCGCAAGAACGGCCGTCAACAGCGAGGTGTACTGAGAGACTCTTCACTTAGGATTCAGCACGACCCCACACCAATAACACTACGACTGCAACATTGCCATCGCTGGGGTTCACTGTTGTGACTCTACCGCCATATTCACCGGACTTCATTCCGTCTGATTTTTCTTTATTCAACAACATGAAGGGTTCTCACAAGGCCCAATTCGTAAACTACTAGAAACTGCAGACTGCTGTCCATGAGTGGTTGTGTAGTACCCCTAAAGAATAGTTCCGCGATCTCATTATGAAGTTATCAAGAATAATGCAACGGTACATTGACGTTAGTGGCGAGTATAATGACCAGACAGTGTATGCGGGATGACTTACGGAAAAGTGAAGTTGTTTCGTAACAGAGTATATGGCACGTGCCGCGTCATCCGTCTTTTGTGTACCTGGCGAGTACAGCAGCGTACAGAATGAAGGAACCCTGGTCCGTTCACAGTAATATCACAGTTTAATATATACAGTCCCGAAGCTTGAGTTGTGAGGATGCTAGGAACAATTGACTGTGCAGGTACTATTTCGCATTGTATGTAATGAGGCTATAGTAGCGATTCTAGTGGTTAGCAACTATCTATGGATGCATATTTACTAAGTATTGAGCTTCGTGACTGTATACACTAGACTTTGGTAATATTGCAACGCAATGTATGCAGTTGTGTTATCCTGCTCAAGTATTTAGTACGCGATGAATAGTGTTCTACTGATCCATTCATAATGTCGAAGGTAATACGTTCAATTCGCTCGGAGATACGAAGTGCAATTAATTATGGGAGTTACATTTTATGTATTAACGAAACAATATCATGTGTAATGTATGTAAGATTGATCAAAAACCAGAACAACTCAGGCATTAGAGAAACATTGCAACAGTACATCGCACAGGAAATGCGTTGAAATGAAATCTGAGGAACCATCTACATCATCATCATCATCATTTAGTTGTGCGGGTCTAAACGAAACGTTTTGCAAAGACATGTGCAACATGATGCTCAGTGCAAATATTCCCCTAAAGAAATTGAGTAAGTCTTATTTTAAAAGTTTTCTTCAGAAATTCTCTCGATACAAAAACTGTTTAAGCGACAGGCGAAGACGATTCAGCTTCGACAACTTACGAGAATATATCGTCGTTTACTGCAACGCTGGTAATTCCATCAATGACGACGAGGAATGAATCTTGCAAGGTATGTGCTACAGTACGACATTTTTCTTTTCCTTCTGACTGTACGAAGATACAGTAGCATGTTGTCACCGTCTGTTTACGTTTAAAACCTGTTGAGCCACTAGTCCAGGCATGTCAAAACCCTGCACATTGTGCACTTGTCTCTGTGCGATGTGCAGTTCCTATTCCCCTACCTGGAGAGAGTGAATCGGCTTGGAGGGGAACGCGACAAGGCTGTACATTACCTGCAATAGCAGAACAACTTTGGTTTCAGTAACACAGATCAGTACGGGTGCTCATTGAGCTGTGATTGTGAATGCGTTATGAAAAATATAGTGAGGAGTCCACAGATATAACGAAGAAAAGAAATCACGAATCATATAACGTAACTGTTATGATGTTTTCCTCAGTCAACAGTAATTATTTTAAAACGAAAGGCTTTCATCATATCATGTGGACCTAATAGTGATGTGAGAATTTAAATCAGATTAGTGAAGTTCTCAAAATATGATATTCGCCAGCTCTTATTTCTTAATTAGTACTCTAACGGCAAAACAAACATGACAATGATGTTGTTTTGGAGTCTGTACTAACACAGCCATCAATGATTAGACGACTTACAACTTTTATTTCATAAGCTGGTAAGTGATGAGAATATTGAGTGAAGAATACATGTGAGGGTCTTTAGGTTATAAGGGAAGGAAGAAAGCAAATATTTGTAAGGCGGAAAAATTTTCTGGAAAAATAATACATAATGGCGAATTTTCCATCTCACGTTACTATATTATCTTAATATACTTACGTTAATAAATCTTTAAACCTGACATAAAGAAAAGGTCCTCGCTTTACAGCTTGTGAACTACTCTTTTAACTCAATTCAGTAACGCTCCCAACTTGCTGATACTTGCTCTCAACGTCTTCCAAATAAACTATATATAAATTTAAATTCAAGCTTAATTTATCCAATTTATTATTAATAATAATGTGAATTTATAATAATATACAGCAAGGAAATGATTCCAGAGTAGAAGCCTCACAAATGTCCTATTGCATGTAATTGGGAGTAAAATATTTTCTTTAACATTTGTGCACTAATGGTCCCAATAATGCTTGAGGAACAATGAAAGAGTATTACTTTGAAGTAATCAGTACCTACTACGTAAAATGAAATACTGTATTCGTTTTTTGTTGTTTCGAAATTACTGCAATATTTATATTTTCTTCAAATACTGTATACAAAACATGTAAATAAATGATTCTTTACAAGCGACTGCTTTGTGAATTGTAACTGAGTAAGTCTATTGTTTCTTGTGTTACAATTATTGTCAAATATAGACACTGACAATAATTGTGTTTTTTCCTTCTGCTAAGTATGTTTATAATGTCTAAATGTCAATTTAATTGAACGCTATAGCCTGACCACTGACATTAAAACCTGCGCCACAAACCAGTGTTCGTTGGTGCCCAGGTTCTCATAGTGGGGAACTGTTGCGCTCCTGATCGACGTCTCGCAGCGAGTACGTTCTAAACCAGTGATCATCAACTCGCGTATGAATGGGCACGGGCAGTGTTTGGCACATGCGTGCTTACTGTACCGGGCAGAGGACCGGTTTGTAACGTTGCGTTGTAATGAACAGAAGCTGTTCTTGCTATCCATTCAAACAAGAGATGTGAGGAGCAGAAAACACTTCAAAACGTAGGCCACACTCAAGAAATACAACTTACAGATACATTATACGACTCACAGTAATGAATATGGCAGATACGAAGGTGAAAAGCATGCAGCATTAATTCAACAATTGAAGGAAAATGAGCTAGAAGTTGTTTAAGATCACAATGTTAGTAAATCGGCTGTGCGACTCAGTTATAAAATTTCACTTGTAATAGTACGATATTATAAACCTTTTAAAGATTGAACATTTGAAGACTGTTTAATTACAGCTGAAGAACTTTTCTCAAGTATAGGAGTTTGAATCTATCAGTTTGTCTCCTTCCACCGTGATGCATCCCATCCGAGGTCCAGCCGAAGACGTTCAGGTGCAACTAGTAATTATTTATCGGTCTGTCATTTGTTCTTTGGCAGTAGATGAAAATACTTATGTAAGCGATAATCCCCAACTGGTGATTTGTGTAAGAGGCATTATTGAAAACCGTCAGATTAAAGAGAGCTCTTATATATTGTTCTCATAAAGGATACTACTACTGGTTCCGATATTTTCATGTTGAGGCTGTAGAAATTATTTTGGACTTCCTTGGAATAAACTTATATCCCTGGCAACCAATGGTGCTCCTTCCATAGTTGGACGTAAAACGGGTGTAATAAGGAATCTAAGGGACGTAGTGAAAAGCGTTAATGTATCCCATGAATGTTATTTCTATTCACTGCATTATACACCAACAGAATTCATGTGCAAAACAAATCAAAATGGTGTTATAGAAGTAGCCCAGTTGGAAAAACCACCAACACAATTATATCGAAAAGTCTTGCTCATTGTCAATTTAAGTCTTTCTTGATGAATGCAATAGCGAGTATGGCGATCTGTCATATTATAAGTAAAGTACGGTGATTAAGTCGTGGAAAATTATTGAATAGGTTCTTTGAACTGAGGAGGAAACATCATGGTTCACGGAGAAAGAAGAAAAGTCTGTATCATAAGTGAAAAATGAAAAAAATGGATTTGTGAACTTGCCTTCTTAATGGAATTATCTGAATGCTTTAAATTGTTTTCTACAAAGGTAACAACAAGATTATTACACAGTTATATGACAGAGTGAAGGCGTTTAATATGAAAACACCTCTAATTATGGAACATTAGCTTAACTAAAAGGATAAGTTACAGCACATTTTTCAAAATTAACAACGATATAGGCATACTAGTTTCTTAAGACTCTGGACTTCGAAGAATATATTCACACATCATGACGATCTGCGCCAGGAATTTGAGTCGAGATTTATTTATTTTTATTTTTATTGGGTTATTTTACGACGCTGTATCAACATCTAGGTTATTTAGCGTCTGAACGATATGAAGGTGATAATGCCGGTGAAATGAGTCCGGGGTCCAACACCGAAAGTTACCCAGCATTTGCTCGTATTGGGTTGAGGAAAACCCCGGAAAAAACCTCAACCAGGTTACTTGCTCCAACCGGGATTCGAACCCGGGCCACCTGGTTTCGCGGCCAGACGCGCTGACCGTTACTCCACAGGTGTGGACGATTCGAGATTTAAAGACTAGAAAAATTTTCAATTTGGTATTCGATTATTACTTCTAATTAGAACTTATTGATTTATTTTACGATAGTGAATTGAAGGACAAATATCAAAACAAAAGAAGTTATCTGACTTTTACATGAACTTTCCATGTCTTAGATTTCCACGATTGTACAGACATCCATTTTTGGATTCACATATCTGTGCGAACAGTAATTTTTTTCCTATGATGAAGATAAACAAGCCATGTCATGGAAGCCAAGTATCGGATCACAATTTAAAATGTGCTGTAACATTATGCACTATACAAACAATCGTTCCAAACGTTCAGAAATTGCTGAGGGAAAAGAGAATTAAACAAATCCCGAAAAATCAGTGCTAATGCCAGTGTTGAGTGAACTGAATGGAGTTAAATTTCTGCATTACTATTCCTAGGGTTTTTATGTGTTTTGTTCAACATTTTCCTTAACAGAAGCAGTTTACACATTTACAGAAATTACCGAATAATTAACATGAAATGTGTATTACATTTCTAAAACTAATTATAAATTTATTAACTTCTAACTTTGTTGAAAATAGGCTACAATGTTTTTTTTTCGAGTTGCTTAAGGTAGTTTATTTAGTTATTCCTATTCAGCCCATATCTTTTTCCATCAGAAAACAATCATAACCTGTGCAGTAAATTCATACTGTGGTCCCGCCGCTGAACGTCTTAAGGTTGACGCTCACTGGCACGAACCGACCGGAACGGAAATTTACAGCAGTCCGTCTTCCGCGGAAGCTCTGACGCTCACTGCTCGGAATATTCCGGTACCAGTCGACAGGTAGTCTGGTTTAAACATGGAGTAGGATAGTAGTTCCGAAGATTATTTTATTTTACTGAGTCTTTAGCTGATGAGGAAGAAAAAAGAAAAGAAAAAAACAAATTTTGGGTCCATAACTAGAGCCCGGATTTTATATAATGTGAAAATGAGAACTATGTAGACTACATAAATATGAAGCTAAAAATGACGAAGTATGTAGATAAATATGTAATAAATAAAAAAACCGTTGGTAATTTAAAATCTAAGCTTTATTAGATGTATTTTTGCACACTAATAAAAAATTACAGGTGCACATGTGATTGAACCTCATTGTTTGGAGGCGTAATTAATAATTAAATATTTTTACATATTTTCTGCGGTTATTGATCGTCTCCTCAACGGCAACCCATACGTAGGAATCATCAAGTCCATCTCTAATCGTTTCCATTGTGTCAGTATAGCAGGAGTTCAAATATTTTTTCCGGAGTGTTGATTTATGCGAAATATTGAAGTTGCAGTATTTGCGTAGGAATGCTTGGAACTTTGGAACTCCAAGTTTATGCCACTGTATATGTTTGCAGCAACCATTGCCATACACAAATTTTTATTAAATTCACTTGTAGAAGACGAATGTTCCAGCACCACTTGTGTAAGAAGAACTTTTTCTTTTGGACGGAACACGTTTTTATTTCTCACATGAAGTCCAATTTTTAAATGCTATTCTAATTGTGACTTCATGGAGCACCCAATGCGTTTGTCACACACTTTGGACTGCACGATTTTATCATTTTAATAATAAAGGAATCGTCAATTGAAATCCAGTCTTTTAACTTGGATGCGAATGGCAGTAGGTTTGCTACTTGTATTACCTGACGTCAAAATAAGTTTCTTAAAAAAAAACAGAAAAAACTATTGTTTTCTTTTAGAGCAACTGATTGGGGGTGTTTGTGCGAAACGGTCATACCCACAGGGTAATTTTCATTCTGTCCTTCACTACTACCATTAGCATTGTTATTTGTACCTTCTTTACTGTTACTTCTCAAGGTATATAGCCTACAAACTATTAGCATTGCAAAGAGATGTCCATTTTTGACAGAATACGTTATTATTTTCAATTATCAAATTATATTTTTGCACTAGAGACGAAGGGATAAGCTTTATAAACAATTTTAACAAATAAGTTAAGCATTACGTAGAGAGTATTTAATATTGAACAAATTTATAAGTATACGAGTACGCTGTTAAAATTTTATCATAAAAATCCTAATAATAAGTTTGTATTACAGACACATAATTATGACACAAGACGAAATATTAATTCAACATTAATAGAACCTAAATGTCTAACATCTGCTGGTCTAAAGCATAGCATTAATTTTGGCCCTCGGTTATACAATGCTTTAACTAAATTACACCCAGAACTTCTAACATGTAACCCATTAACATATAACAAGAAAATTAGAAACGTGTTAACATATTCAATTTGATTAAATAAATTTATAGCCTATGTGTATGAATTAATCAACCTATATTATATTTGTATTCTATAATTTATATATATATATTGTCCTACTTTTCACGTACGATATTATTCTTCTCTAGTGTTAATATTATATTACATAATTCCATTACCGCTGTAATTTAAATTTTAGTTCCTATTTTATTTTACTTATTTATTTTTATTATTTTTTCTATATTTCTCTTATATTAATATTGTATTATATAATTTCTGTAACTGTAATTTTAATTTGATTTCCTATTTTATTTTATATTCTCTTATAGGCCTATTAATATTATATCTTAACTGCGACCGAACACGAGCGCTGCTCATTCGGTCTCAAATTTTGTTAATACTACTGTATCTCCTTTTTTATATTGATTGTATTATTTTATTTTTATTTGTCGTGTTTGTTTGTAATTATATTCTTTATTCTGTATATTTAAATTTAAATTTAAAATTAATACGATTCGGGACTTTTAACTTTCCTTATAGCTACGTATGTAGGAACGGAATATGTAATTACATACAATCCGGGCTCTAGTCATAACAATATAAAAAAGTGTTTTGATTAATTTAACCATATTTGCCCACATTTGTGTAAAGATCGAGTAATGGTTTTTTTTAGTACTTTCGTATGAGCGAAGAAAAATGTTTAAAACTTCATCTGTTATTAGCATCTGAAATAATGAAGGGAAACATCACTTTTCGAAGGCCAATCAGCACAGAAGCGCGATTAGCACTGTTAAAATTAACTTTTCATCACCCATTTTAAGAATAATCTGTCTGGACAACGCACCAGCACATGTTGAGTGGGAAACAAAGAGTTTGTAATACTTACTAGAGACACATACCCGTGAGTGGCAGGCAAGGAAAATGTCACAAATTGAATCGGCTAGCATCCGCCATTAAAGGGAGTGTTTGCGGCGCGAAATTCGGAAACAGTACCACAATACATTGATGTAACCTGGTGATACACACTGTTTTAAACATCATTTACCAAAGATGGATCGTGATTAAATAAATATGAGTGGTAGAGGAGCGCTGTATTTACTGTAATATTATATGATTCGCCTATGGCGATATTATAAAAATAAATTAAATGACCCATATATACTCGGATAAGTAAGTGAAATATTTAACAATGGAAATGCCAACATGAATTTTCAATATTACCAGTATTGTTTAAGGCCATAATAATAGATATCTACTGTAATATTTAAAATAATCTATATTTTTGTCCTTTCATGCAAAGGAAGAGGAAAAATGTTTAGTGGTG
Source organism: Periplaneta americana (assembly GCA_025594305.2). Taxonomy (NCBI): domain Eukaryota; kingdom Metazoa; phylum Arthropoda; class Insecta; order Blattodea; family Blattidae; genus Periplaneta; species Periplaneta americana. Next base: position 117,398,931 of record JAJSOF020000005.1, read on the forward strand.
AAATATGAGAGTATCAAAATTCTGGAAGCACTGATTTAAAACAAAATAAGAATACATTTTTATCATCATAAAACAATCTATTAATTGTATAGTTGACGACCATAGATTAGAGTTCAGTACAGGCTTTTAATGCAGCAGTAGTAGTAGTAGGCCTCGTAGTAGTAGTAGTAGTAGTAGTAGTAGTAGTAGTAGTAGCAGCAGCAGTAGGCCTATAGTAACAGTAGGCCTAGTAGAAGTAATAGTAGACCTAGTAGTAGAAGTAATAGTAGGCCTAGGAATAATGGTAACAGTAGGCTTAGTAGGTAGTAGTAATAGTAGGCCTAGTAGTATAGTAGCAGTAGGCCTAGTAGTAGTAATATTAGTAGGCCTAGTAGTAGTGATATAATAGAGGCCTAGTAGTAGTGATATAATAGAGGCCTAGTAGTAGTAGTAGTAATAGTAGGCCTAGTAGTAGTAACAGTAAGCCTATGAATAGTGGTAATAGTAGGCCTAGTAGTAGTGATATTAGTAGGCCTAGTAGTAGTGGTAATAGTAGGCCTAATAATAGTGATATTAGTAGGCCTAGTAGTAGTGGTAATAGTGGGTCTAGTAATAGTGATATTAGTAGACCTAGTAGTAGTGGTAATAGTAGGCCTAGTAATAGTGCTATTAGTAGGCCTAGTAGTAGTGGTAATAGTAGGCCTAGTAATAGTGATATTAGTAGGCCTAGTAGTAGTGGTATAGTAGGCCTAGTAATAGTGATATAAGTAGGCCTAGTAGTAGTGGTAATAGTAGGCCTAGTAATAGTGATATTATTAGGCCTAGTAGTAGTGGTAATAGTAGGCCTAGTAATAGTGATATTAGTAGGCCTAGTAGTAGTGGTAATAGTGGGCCTAGTAATAGTGATATTAATAGGCCTAGTAGTAGTGGTAATAGTAGGCCTAGTAATAGTGATATTAGTAGACCTAGTAGTAGTGGTAATAGTAGCTCTAGTAATAGTGATATTAGTAGGCCTAGTAGTAGTGATATAATAGAGGCCTAGTAGTAGTAGTAGTAGTAGTAGTAGTAGTAGTAGTAGTAATAGTAGGCCTAGGAATAGTGATAACAGTAGGCTTAATATATAGTAGTAACAGTAGGCTTAGGATTAGTGGTAATAGTAGGCCTAGTATTGGTGCCATTAATAGTGGTAGTGGGCCTAGTAGTGGTGGTAATAGTAGGCCTAGTATTGGTGGTACTAGTAACCCTAGTATTGGTGGTATTAGTATGCCTACTAGTAGTGGTGGTGGTAATAAATTGGTTGCCATCGGCTATACTTTCAACAATAAACTAGAAGTACATACTGAATTAAACGGGAACATAAATGATTTAATTTATTCTGAAACAAAACAGTTTTATACAGATGCTGCCTGAGGATTTTCTTGTGCACTTTGCTATTACAATCTATTGTAATATGATGGCACCTAACGCTTACATACATTGTTGAAATAAACCGTATAAACCTGATTAATGTGTTTCTGGAAAAACTTTATCCAAGAAATGTTCCGACATTCTGTAAACACATTCAAAGGAGGAACTGCATTTAGAATATTCTTTCAATGCTTTCCTGGGCATCCTACAATAGTCTATGTTAGAAAAATTATTTGCGGCGTAGTATTTCAACATTTTCTTTTCAAGTGTACATATATTTATTCATATTCCTCAAATTAGCATGAACTGTTCGCAATCCCGGCGAAGCATCAACTCCCTTTAATGGCGGCCGAACAGAGGTTCAATTTTGTACGCTACACTAGCGCCGTTGGTGTCTCTAGTTATATATTACAAACTCTTTGGTGGGAAAGTACTAAGAACAGCCAACACGCTTTTCTCCGAAGACCAGCGAAGACATACGAATGCTGACGATCGTCATCGGAAATTCCGCTAGGGTCGTGTCGCGAGAATCCTGTCCGTCAGGACCGGCAGCCAGTTGCTTCCTTCGGACAAGTGAGCGTTTTCCGTTTAAAATACATGCATACGTCTCTCGCAGAATATTTCCGGTTTGTTCCGTTCCGGTCGGTTCGTGCCAGTGAGCGTCAACCTTTACCTGCCCTATTACGACTTTCCGCGGGCGAGCGGGCAAGGCTTGATGACGACACAGTGCTCTGAGTTGAGGACCACTGTTCTAAACTATTCGAAACAGCTCTCGTGTCCGCGTCCAATCTTTCACTTTTCAGTCAATTATTAATATTCCATTTCGACGTATTGTGTATAGTTAAAACAGATCGCAATTTATAATAATGGAAGGGGAACCAAATGTGCGCGGCAGACTTTTGAAAAGTGACGAGCGTAAAATTATTTATCACGTTGCGAAGTATTTATTAGTTTATGTACAGCTTACAGCAGTAAAATTTGTGGAAATATTCAACATTTTTTCTCCAGTACTGTATCTTGTACAATAATGAATATTGGTGTGTGTAGAACACTGTCCTTCTGCTATATTAAAAATATTTTTACGATTTTAAAAAATAATTTATATGTATTTTTCATTTACAAATTCAAAATGGTAGCACTTCACTGTGCAGTGATGAAGTGTTTCCCTCATAATTCATACACCTCTAAACTTTTTCATGTTCTCTCTCTTTTATTTTATTACTGAAATCCATGTTTACAATATCATGCTCTTTCATCTATATTCCTTAATAAATAATATATATTTCTTTATTTTGTTTTAGAAGAAAGTATTGTTACTTGACCATTTCATTTTTCAACAGACAATCTATCAAAGGTAGAGAAGTGATATTGCATCATATTGTAGATATAACATGCATAAATACACACAAAAATTTCATCACAGAATGTTGGATAGTTTTTAGTTATGTGGAAAATGCTTTATCACTGCACAGTGAAATGAATTTTGAAAAAAAAAAAAATGTGAATCATTTTTTTAAATCTTAAAAATATTTTTTCATATAGCAGAAGGACAGTGTTTTACATATACCAATTTTCATTATTGTATGAGATACAGTAATGGAGGAAAAAATGTTGAATATTTCCAAAATTGTATTGCTGTAAGATGTATCTAACTTCTTACAAGAGAAAAAAAAAGAATTTAAGTATAAATAATGTATAATGTATAATGTTATCACATCAACAAGGAAGCTAAGGAAGTTTCGGCCAGCTTGATAAAAAACGTTTTGAAGGAAGGGGCAGTGACATTGTCTACCACAGTTGGAGTCCGACTAGTGTAACCCGGTCTAGCGAGCTGCCCGTATACTGGGTGTTCATTTCAAAGTGTGTCATGACGTCACTGTTGTTGGGTCACCGATTTGAAGCGAGTTTTAGCTTATATGTTAGAGAAGTTGCCTATTATTTAAGGCGTTCTTCAATCTGAACTTGAGAACGAGTACGGTATAACTTGAACGTTGTAGCAACAGATGGAGGTCTGTATGGTCTGTGTGCTACCATAACCTCTTTCGAACTGTGTTTTGCGCCGGCAAGTCGTACGCAGGGTATTTGTTATCATTGGTTGCGTACGGTAACATTCCACAACACAAATCAAATGCTCCGTGTCCATGTTGACCGTCGAAGTTAATGTCAACAAATACGTAAGTAATCGTCTTAACCCTCTCCCCATATCCCGACAGTACGTATTTCCAAACAGTTCACATTCCTGCCACTACCGGCGTTACCGTACGTATCGGTACGTATTCTTCAGAATGAACGCCGTACTTGCTAGGCAACTTCTCTGCCTCATAGGTTATACACCTCTGCTGAAGTGTAGGAAGATTGAATTCTCTAGGCTCATCGGCTAGCCACATGACGGCATACAGCGAGCCATGACACATTTTGAACTGAACACCCAGTAGTGATGACATCTCCCCCTCCATGGCCACGTGAGTACTGGAAAAGTTGAAGGTCTTTCTGTAGTCGGTCGAGCTATAGAAGTGCATCTCAACTGGTAAGAACTGGTAAGAGCAACACGTGAACGACGCAATCTGCAAAGACCGGCGCGCAGTGCACATACACTGCACTTTCAGTGTCTGATTTCTGACATGCCTGCACTAGTCTGAATGAAAAAATTAACATTCAACGATAAGTCATCCCGCATCCACTGTCTAATAATGACAGATGCCATGCTGCATAATAAGTAAGTTATTAAAGATTAACCTCACAAATCATTTTTATTTTTATGATGTCGCGTAGAAACGCTAAATTTTAACGAAAATTTTTCGCCGGTTAAAATGAAAATGCTCAATTTTTTCGAACTATTGTGCTATTGACGTTTCCTTTCTGCAGAAAGACAAAAGAATAATTTTTCACAGATTTTTACCTATACTTCGTATGTTCATGTGAGATCAAAATCTTTAGGTGCCAGTACTGCTATCTTAAAGAGGAAAGGGATTGATCTTCACTTTATCGGAAAGCTTCCATCCGAGAAAGGCAGAAGTGGCATTTATCAAGACCATATTATATGCGTCTTCATAGTAAAATAAAAAAATGACTAGAAATTTGTTTTTGCACAGGAGATGCCACATCTTCTTCTGTCACTACCTGAACTTTTAATTATTAGTAGAGACTACTGTAACTGTGTACCACGACAAGCAGATACGACAGGACAGTTTCTTCCCAGTAACAGTATACATAATTTAAACTTTCTGATGACTGGATTCTAAAAAAAAAAAAAAAAAACGGAAAAGTTTCTGACATCTGAAGAGCAATAAAATATTTGTGAAGTATACAATCAGAATTTTAACAAGATCTGTGCCAAATGATCATCGAAGCTAATATTCTATTTAACAAGGTGAAAAACATTTATAATAAAAATCTTATTATTTATATATATAGGCTACATAATTTAAACTTTCTGATGACTGGATTCTAAAAAAAAAAAAAAAAAAAAAAAAAAAAAAAAAAAAAACGGAAAGTTTCTGACATCTGAAGAGCAATAAAATATTTGTGAAGTATACAATCAGAATTTTAACAAGATCTGTGCCAAATGATCATCAAAGCTAATATTCTATTTAACAAGGTGAAAAACATTTATTATAAAAATCTTTATTATATATATATATATATATATATATATATATATATATATACTAATAATAAATCTGTAGCCGAAATTTTTCTGGTAATTTTCGATTTTCCAAAAATAATTGGTCCTAACATATATAATTAACCACCCTGAAACCGAAAATCGCATTTTTGAAATTTTTATTTGTATGTCTGTCTGTATGTTTGTTACCTTTTCACGCGATAATGGCTGAACCGATTTATATGAAAATTGGAATATAAATTAAGTTCGTTGTAACTTAGGTTTTAGGCTATATGGCATTCAAAATACTTTATTTAAAAGGGGTTTATAAGGGGCCTGAATTAAATAAATCGAAATATCTCGCTTATTATTGATTTTTGTGAAAAATATTATATAACAAAAGTTTCTTTGAAAATGATTTCCGATAAGTTTTATTCTTTACAAAATTTTGATAGGACTGATATTTCATGAGATAAATGAGTTTTAAAATTAAAATAACGCCATCTAATATGGTGCAATGAATTAAGAACAAATGACTTCGTCTATAAGGGGCCTTGGACAACAACAATCGAAACAGGGGCCTTAGACATCAACAATCGAAAGCTATTAAACATAGCCTACAGAGAATGTTTCTGTGTTTGTATGAAGTAATATCAGAAGCTAAATTAACCGATTTGTATAATTAATTATTATTTCACCATTGGAAAGTGTAGTTTCTCTAGATTGACATAATGCTATAATGTTATTACAGTAACGTCTGAGTAAATCGAGGACAGGTAAGATTAAAATAGCTTCTTATGCACAGAATATTTGATAGGCTATTTTGTACATTCGTTTTCTGTATTCCTTAAAATAACATTTATGTACACTCATTTTAATCTCAGAGAATTAACGAACAAGGAGAGAGTATTGATTTAGTATGCAGTAATAGTACGTTAGCTCAGCAATCCATTATTTTATAATTAAAATTTTAACTATGTTAATTGAATCGTGTTAAAATACATAAAATATATATGCAATAAATGCAATGCAAAAAAATTGGGTAATGAGCGAAGCAGATTATCTTGCGCTGTTGTAAAAGTTGTTCCCTGGATCAAACGTCCTATTTTAATTATGTAATTACTTTATATTTATTTCTAACAGGTGCAGCGGAGCGCACAGGTACAGGCTAGTATATATATATATATATATATATATATATATATATATATATATATATATATATATATAGTCCACACCTGTGGAGCAACGGTCAGAGCGTCTGGCTGCGAAACGAGGTGGCCCAGGTTCGAATCCCGGTCGGGGCAAGTTACCTGGTTGAGGTTTTTTCCTGGGTTTTCCCTCAACCCAATAAGAGCAAATGCTGGGTATCTTTCGGTGCTGGACCCCGGACACATTTCACCGGCATTATCACCTTCATATCATTCAGACGCTAAATTACCTAGATGTTGATACAGCGTCGTAAAATAACCAAATAAGAATATATATATATATATATATATATATATATATATATTTATTTATTTATTTTTATAAATACATAATCAACACACTTGCGTCAGATACCACACTTCAGCATTATTTAAGTAACAATAAATTGTCATGAAAAAGTATTACATACCGCTACCATAAGACAAAATGTTGCTGGAAGGAATATTTCGGTTTCAATAGAGAAACCATAGATGTGTCAGGTAGATATGTGGAAAACGTAGAAGCAAGCACACACTCACCTGATTGCCCAGGTAATATAATATTCAATTCATACTTCACATATCGGTTTTGTTTATTGCTTATAGTACCCGTAATAAAAGAATTCGGAAATGTCTCATTTTTCCCTACATGTGACTGTCCCTGACACACTCCTTGTTGTTACCACGTGACACGCTTCTTCTTTCCATAGCAAAAAACTTTACTTTCCCCACTACAATAATGCAGTTATGTGTTGAGTTCATGGCTGTGTGGAAGGATTGAAGGCTTCGTGTCTTGTGGAGAGAGCATTGCATTTGCAGTAAGTATATTATTGTCGTCTGTTTTTATAAAGCTCTTCATTGAATTTCTTGGTTTCAATTGTGTTTCTTATTGAAATCTTCGAGGAGAAAAGCATTCTTTAGTTGCTTAACCGTTTGATAAAGTAGCAGCACATCCAACTGACTAGGCTTTGGTTTCACGCAGGTAGTAGAGATTTATATTCCTTATGAGGTCAAGTAGGGCTATTATGATACAAAAATCAATGTTTTGTTGTAATTCTTCTATCAAAGCATATACAATTATGAGAAAAATTAACTCTCGTGCTACTTTAGGCATATATGAATGGTTTGGAGTTAAATTTATTTTTATTTATTTAATAACGGATAAAATGATAACAAAACCAGTGTATCATAATAGCCTTATGAGTGGGTTAATGTGATAAACCTATAGGGCTATTTTGAACAGTGCCATAAATCTGACCATATTAAACAGAGCAATGAAATAAAGCTATAATGATACACGTCATATCGTCGTCGTTCCTGCAATAACTCAATATGTGCAAAATATAATTTTTTTCAGAAGGAGAAAAACATATTTATTCATTGTATGTCTGTACTACATAGGAGATTGCGAATTCTTATATTTTCGAAAGAAAGAAATATAATTACATATAGGATATTTTATTATTTGCTGTATCACTATTAGTTATTTAATAGAGCAAAAATCAGATAATCGATAAATATGTCACATAGGAGTTATTGCAGGAACAACGACGATATGGTTAATGTATCGCCTGTAAAAGTTTGGTTCAAATCACATTAAAATTTACTAACTTTTGTAATGGCCACTTTTCCCATTAAATGTTATATGATTTACTAAACTTTAACACCTTACTGCCAATGTTATAAATTGCTGCAGGTCCAAATAGTTTATTTTTGTATGTAAAGAAATAGATTGAGAAAATTATGATACAGGTACCCTTTGTATTGCTAAAATAAATTAAAATAAGTTTTTAAATAATGTTGAATGTATTTTCCAAAGTTGTGTTAAATTTTAGCAGTAAGAAGAATGACAATTAAGCTAAAATTGCCAAGCAAATAAGTAAAATAAGTCTAATTTTTTAACTTATAGGCCTACTCTATTGTAAATTTCAAATTTCCAATTAAAACACCTCTCAAGACCTGATAAATTATGAAATACTCGCAAGAGGTAATAAATTATTTCAAGTTAGAAAATTGATAAATCTGGCCATTTTCTTTCAAAGTAAACATACTCTCATATCAGCCTTTCCAGCTTATGGTAATAGCCCTAAAAGTGTATCATAATATCCTTGTAGGGTATCATCATAGATATAAAAGTGTACCTTAACAGTCTTTCATACTTTAATTACTGCTAGACTGCTCAACATTCACAGCTTTTGTTTAGAGAAAATAATGCTGACACTATTCTGAGTAAAAATAAAATTAAAAAAATATTCTACTTTTATTCATTCAAGAACAAAAGAAAAGTAAGCGAATAACACAGCAACGTTTTTTCAAACAACGAAACTACCGTTCTTTTAATATATTTATTATCCTGATAATTATTTTTTTAATTTCGTTCAATAATGTTCCTTAAAGAGCATAAAATGTACTTCTATAATCGCAGTTTTAAACATGTTCATACACGATACATTTTTAAGTTTGTATCAAATTAGCCCAACTTTTTTTACTGTTTGATATTAGTCCTACTTGACACTATAAATATTTTAATTCCATTTTGTTGTACTGTATTGTTTCAAGCGTATAACTTGTCAGTCATACTGAATAGTACTAACCAGGGAGCTTCGCTGTTCTGAATGTTTAGTGTCGGCTAAAATATTCCCACTATCATGAGCACTGAACGGGATAAATCGCTAAATTATTGGCGGAAATAATTAAAGAAGGTTAGTTGGTAAGAGAAAATAATTTAGAAATTAAATGTTTTGAGGAACATTCCATATCTCAGTAGGTTTAAATCATTATTCCTTTACTTATTTATACATATGCTTAACTAATACTAATATTAGTATCTCACAAACGTCAATTTCAATATTTCATTATTATTGTAGAAATAGAGTAAATTAAATTTAAGGAAATTCGTAAGTGTAAAAAAATAACGCTTTTAAATTCATTCGTTCAGCAGCTCTCTACAGATTTAATGAGACGTGATACAATGGAACCCGTTCCAGGCGATTTCTAAGTTTATTTATTAACTAGCTCCGCTGCACTTATTAGAAATAAATATAAAGTAATTACATAATTAAAATAGGACATTTGGTCCAAGGAACATTCGTGTTTGATAGAAGGATAAATCGTTCAATATGTCACTTAATTTAAATTGTACTTAAATAATTAAAATGCGATCATTTTGGTCCAGAGACCGCTCATTTAGTGCAATGATAATTCCTTTAACATATTTCTTAATTGTTATTACATGGAAATAATTAAAATATGATCATTTGGTTAGAGAACATCCGTTTTTGTGCAATTTGATCCCATCAAAATTTTGCTTGGAATGAAACGTATCGGAAATCATTTTTAAAGAAACTTTTGTTATGCAACATTTTTCACAAAATCAATAATAAGCGAGATATTTCGGTCTATTTAATTCAGACCCCTTATAACCCCCCTTTTAAATAAAGCATTTTGAATGCCATATAGCCTAAAATCTAAGTTACAACGAACTTAATTTATATTTCAATTTTCATATAAATCGGTTCAGCCATTATCGCGTGAAAAGGTAACAAACATCCAGACAGACAGACAGACAGACAGACAGACAAAAATTTCAAAAAAGCGATTTTCGGTTTCAGGATGATTAATTATACATGTTAACACCAAAATCGAAAATTACCAGAAAAAGTTTGGGTACAGATATTTATTAGTATAGATATAGATGTCCCGCGCCGTGGCGTCGTGGTCTAAGGCATCCTGCCTAGGACTCGCGTTACGGAATACGCGCTGGTTCGAGTCCTCATGGGGGAAGAAATTGTCTCATGAAATTTCGGCCAGTGTATGGGACCGGTGCCCACCCAGCATTGTGATGCACTTGGTGAGCTACGATAAGTAGCGAATTCCGGTTGCGAATACCAGCTATAACGGCTGGGTGGATCATCGTGATAACCACACGATACCTCCATTCTGGTTGGATGATCGTCCACCTCTGCTTCAGCATATGGGCGTGAGGCCAGCAGCCGGCTGGTCGGTCTAGGCCCTTCACGGGCTGTAGCGCCACGGGTTATTATACATATAGATACTGTAGATAGATATAGATGGATGAATACCGGAACGTAATATGTTTGATTAATATAGAAAGATCAATGTTTAATGTAAAACACTTAAAAGAAGTTTTCATAGGCATTCACATAGACGTTCCATAATGTTAGTATCTGACATCATCAGCTGGTTGCATGAATGTAGGAGATTTCCTTAGAATAGGTTCCTTAGTACATACAAATACGTTATAATTTAATTCATGATTTAATATTATATTCTCGAAAAGAACATCATTGAATTCTTAAGCTGCAAAATATTAGTTTTGTAAATATCGTGTTATTGGAGAAAATATTTAACAATTTGATTACAATTTGTTATATGTATTTCCAAAATACATTACAATATTTAGAAGATTTATATAGCATAAACCTTGGGTGTTAATTGAAAATTTTCAGCGTACCATTAGGCTGACCAGATTTTTATGGTCCAGCAGAGGACATCAACATGTTCAAGAAAACCACAAACACTTACCTAGTCATTCTCCATTGAAATGTTGAAGAAAATACATGTACCAGTAGATACAACGATAGAACTTTGCACATTAAATTTATAGGGTATTTTAAAGGTTTGAATTAAATGCATAAACGCACGTAACTTCTGTATATAGATAATTATAGCTACTAAGAATTCAATTTCAGTACTGATGCATGCATGGAAGTCTTCCACATGATAGGTCTAATGTACACACTGAATTCTAACACAAACATTTTACAAGTACTTGTCTGAAGAATGTATCTTTTTAAGGATCTGTTCATTCCTATACAGCTTCGCACTAAGTTCTGAGGAATGAAAGTTTTCTTTTCTTTTCTTCACTTGTAGACCTAATAAAGTTTTAACTGTTTCAACTTTTTTTCTGACTTTTTATCAGTCCAGACTGAGTTCACTGTGGAGAAAAGTCTTTCAACTGATGAATTAATAACTGGAAGACACATGATTAATGACACTATTTTGAGAAGATTTTCGAATGGAATGATTTTTTTTTTGAAATGTTGAAAAATATCATAGCACTTTCCATCTGTTGGTTTGTCACAAAATTTCTCATTTTTAACTACTTACAAATGGACGCTGCATCAATTCTAACGCTTCCAAGCAACGCGAATGCTAAGACGACCAAAGACAAAAATGCTATGTTCTTCTCAAAGAGTGCAGAATATATCATACTGTGCTCGCTGGTTCTTCTGTTTGATACTCAGAAGCGTTCAGAAATGTGCATGAATCGCAGCAATTCCATCACGATCCTTAAATATGTATGTTTAAAATTTTATTGAAACAAAATCAAAGCTTCTGGGGACAGAACGTGGACATTTACTCCCCGGGTACAGCAACTCAAAACCGGTGACTGTCCCCGAAATTGGGACGTCTGATCAGCCTAGCGTACCTTGCTGTCTTAATCAGAGTTATTTGTCTTACATAATATAGTCTAATATGAAAAGAAATATAATGTAAGGTAATAGTATATTACGACACAAGGTTGGAAAGTGCTTCTTTCAAAATCGAGAAAAGTTTGAAAACGAACACAGCGAGTTTTTCATTTCCGAGATTTTCTAATGCACTTCACAAACGTGTATTAAACATTTTTTTACACTATCATATTTTTAGAATTGCAAATAAAACATATTTTGCATTGAAAATTTTCAACAATATTATTTCAAAACTATACTGTAATGGGAACTAAGTAACAATAAGTGCACTGTAATGTATATAGGCCTATTTCAATATAGCTTTGTTATGAAGAATGTTTTCTGTAGTAACAAGTTTCTGTGTGGGAATTCTAACTTTCAAGGCCTAACAACAACAGCTGTAAATACAACAGAATACACAATCATGCAAAAATATTATACACTGATGTCAATGCTTGATTTTTGTTATTCTCGTCGATATTGATATTCATTTCTTCGTGGATTTCATTGTAAAAACTCGATATGAAGCTCCCGCTTAAAACGCTTCTCCACTTTTAACAATCATTTTTCCCGGCCCCTTGACCTATCCTGCATATAACGTTCCTGATTTTAAAGCTTTCCCGCTTATTATGGCTTTTTCCCCAGGTCTCGAGCAAATATTATTACATAATATAATGCTCTCTGCTATAGTCCCGTCGCTCTTATTTCCGGCAGCCAATCACGTTGCAGGTCGGCTACATTTGAACGTGTGCGTCTTGTCATTCTCTATTGAAGATGTAATGAATTTCCTAAGGCTCGATAACTACTTAATTTAATCGCCCGCCATTTTGGCTCTTTCGTTGACGTTCGCAGAAATCATACGAGGACGTTATTTGCCGCTCAATTATTTGCTGAATTACAGTGCGTTTGATTTATTATCATAGGAGCTACGACATGATAATGTTTAACGGTGAAGCAAATAGATTCCTCATCTGGTAGCTCGGCAACGAAAGAACAAAAATTGCGAACGATATTACCTACCTAGACTTTATAGAGCCTTCACTTCCTAAGACGTAAGCAAAGGGGAGGAGTCACACCGGAAATAACAGCGGCACGACTATACCACAACTTGCCTTAAACAACTAAGCATTACGCAATTCAGCACACCTGCAGTGTTCCAATTCTTTTCCAACAACGTCACTGTATACTGTACCAGGAAGAGTTTCTCTTAATAAAGTTGTCGTTAACACCTGGATCTCGCATGCTAGGGCTTTTAAAGAGATATAAATCTAACGATACTGATAATTCTGACGAAATCGGTCTCCTCTTTGGCTTATGACAAAAATTTCTCGTCGACAAGACCGAGAAACGATTTGGTGGGTAGCTCAGTAGAAGCGACTGACTGTACTGGTGAGTGTCGACGTTGACTTTCATGACTTCATCGCAGTCGACGACGATCTCGTTACTGCTGAACAACGTACACTATCGAAAATCATTGCTAACCACAGAACAAAATAGTGAAGACAATGCAGAGGACGATGGTGACATGTCGCCTCCGCTACTGTCGAAGTCAACTGCTCTGAATGCGTTGTCCACTGTCAGAACAAAATTGACTTTTCCTCTGATGTGTCGGAAGATTTATTTCGTAAAATCCGTCAGATTGAGAACGACGCCCAAAGTCCGGAGACAGAAGAAATACGATGATATCTTGAAAGAAAACTTTAATAGCCTACAGTAATTTGTTTTCATGTAAAACCATCTATGATATATACACTCGACAATAAAATACAGTAAGTGTTTCATCTTGAAAGCTTGTAACTAGAGCCCGGATGTTAGGCATTTATAACAGTTAAAACAGGCAGGCAAAAAGGCAATAAAACGTAAAAAAGGCACAATAATCTTCGAAAAAGGCATTATAAATTTTAAAAAGGCATAATATATTTCAGCAATAAATTTAAATTATATCAACATAACTCACATATTTACTTCGTAGGTGACATTATGTTGACTTACAAAATACTTTTCTTTCTGATTAAATGTCTTGTCACAAACCTTACATAACAAAACTGTTTCATCGGTTGAAAAACACATGGGCACCATGAAGTTAAATTATAACATCGCATACGGAACAAATAGGCCTAATACTCTACAAAAACATCTCAACGCACATACAACACAAACAAATATAACCACACAGGCATATACAAACTCAAATGTAACACCTGCAACAACTTCTACATAAGACAGACAGGCAGATCATTTCAAACATGTTACAAAAACACAGCACAGCTATGACAAAATTACAAAACACTTCCACATATGCAGAACACATCACAAATGCTAACCACACATACCAATATATCAACATAGACATGGAAATTCTACACATCAAGCAAAAAGCCAGAAACTCAACACACTAGAACAGCGGTTCCCAACGTGTGCTCCATGGAGCCCTTGGAGCTCCGCGAATGATTCTCAGGGCTCCGTCCGCGGCAGTTATGAAGATGACAAAAATTTCTGCTTCCATCTAGTCTCTAGCGAGAAAAACGGAAACTACTTCCATGAAGCGAAAATACTTTCTCAGAAAATGTTTGCGTTTTCTTTCTAGATGGAAGCACCAATAATAGATCTACTCGTTACTGGAACTATCTCGATCTTTCTTTCTTGCCAAGTAGGCCTACTCAATGATTCTCAAAATTTATTTTATGTTTTATATACCAAGCAGGCAGCGTTTGTTATTCGTGGTACGTGGAATCTAAAATCTATTGACTGTTACGTTGTCTAAATATATATATATATATATATATATATATATATATATATATATATATATACACTTGCATGTTAATTTGATTGCTAAACTTTCGTTGAAATGGAACTGTAGCTTAGACGGGCTCCGTAATACCCGGGAATCAGCAGCTACCAACCAGTGCTCAGTCAAGGGAATAACAGCAGCTGTAACCTCACTTTAAAAGAAGATAATGCAAATTCCTTGAGATTGAGTTTGGAAATATGCTGAACAGGATCCTGCTTCAGAGTCTATGGTGCCTAGTG
>JAJSOF020000005.1:117413717-117449409 GCA_025594305.2 Periplaneta americana
TACAATTATTTGAAGATATCATAATAAGTAAATTAGCAGTGTTTCCTCGAGTAACTTGATCCGTAATGTTGCAACGTTCAGTCAATTATCCAGCGCCGATCGCTTCCCGTCGACTGCTGCTGCATAAGCCTCTACATTCTGTCATAAGTAATTAAATTTCCATTAAACTATTGGAGAGTCCCATTCTGATTTTTTCTGAAATTATTAAGAATACTTTAGTGCACCTAGTAGGCATTTTTTAGATTTTTAATAGGGCTATTTCACATTGATGTATATGTTTTAAAAATTGAATTATAAAAAAGTATTTGAAATATTTATATTAAAATTAGTTAATAAATATTTAATAAAACACAGTACTTTAAGCTTTCAAATGCATATTTCAAAAAAATTTTAACATCAATATCGTCAGAAATATGACGCTTTAAATGTTGCATTGTGCGACATTTTTAACGAATTTTAACATGTAATATTTTAAAAACATGTGAACTTAGGAGGAAATAAAAATACACTTGTTGGTTTATGAGACCCATAGAGTTAGTAAAAAAAATATAAACGCAATCAGAAATATGAAGGTCAAAATTTGTATAATTTTGTGCGATTTGACGTGGAATGACTCTATAGTGAACTGTACAATGGTGCTTTAGAGATTATAATTCAGTTTGTTTCTACGTATCTGTGTAAGAAAGGGTTTTCACCACTCACTCTAATAAAAACAAAGTATGTTAACAGAAATCGACTCGATGTATCTTACGATCTCCGACTTAAGCTTGCCAGCATACATCCAAATATAGAACAACTGTGCAAGAATCGGCAGGCTCATCCATCTCATTAATGTGAGTACCAATATTTATTTATTTTATTTAATAAGTTAAAGATAATCCAAACTAATTAATTAATTAATTAATTAATTCTATTTTAAAATATAAGTATGCTGGTATTAAAATATGCTACAAAAATTATTCAATTTGCTTTCAGAAGGGAACAAGAGAAGGTGGCCCGTGGAGACTATTCCGACTGAAAAAAGTGGTCCCCAATTCAAAAAAGTTTGAGAAACGCTGGTCTAAGGCATCCTGTCTAGGACTCGCGTTAAGGAATGCGCTAGTTCGAGACCTTATGGGGAAGAAATTTTCTCATGAAATTTCGGCCAGTGCATGGGACCGGTGTCCAGCCAGCATCGTGATGCATTTGCGGAGCTACGATAGGTAGCGAAATCCGGTTGTGAAAGCCAGTTATAACGCCTGGGGGATCATTGTGCTAACCACACGGTACCTCCATTCTGGTTGGATGATCGTCCACCTCTGTTTCGGCATGTGGGCGTGAGGCCAGCAGCCGTCTGGTCGGTCTAGGCCCTTCACGGGCTGTATCGCCACGGATTATTATTATTATTATTATTATTATTATTATTATTATTATTATTATTATTATCATAGCGAAAATATGTTAATTGTTGAGATATTCTCTTATTCACTAGCTTATAATTTTATTGTTGAAGCTTTAATTTGTGGTACATCAGTAAAAAGAAATCTTCCTTTGTTATCAACTTCTACAATAAATTACCTAGCTTTATTAATCAGGTAATCTTATCGTCCTTTGATTTTCATTGTAATTGTAAATTTAATATTAATTGTAATTATAATTTTAATTGTATTCTTCATATTTTACGTAGTTGTAATCTCCCCTGGTAGAGGGGATGAGAAGGCTTAATTTCCTTAACTCTACTAGATTAAATAAATACTATTACTAGCCTATCTGTTTCAAACATACAAATTATAAATGAAAACAGGAGGGTTAATATTAGTAGCAAAAGAACTAACTAGATATAAAATAGAATTTGTGGGAGTACAGGAGGTTAGGTTAGATGGGAATGGCATATAACAAACAGGAGATTACTTGTTGCATTATGGGGAAGGAAACAATAATTACCAATTAGGATCAGGATTCTTTACACTAAATCCAGAAATTTGAGATTGGTAGGGCATGCAGTACGTAAGGGCGAATCCAGTAATGCTTAGAGTGTTAGCTGTGAGGCCGGAGGAAAAAAGACCTTTGGGGAGGCCGAGACATAGATGGAAAGATAATATAAAAATATATTTGAGGGAGATGGGATATGGTGGTAGAGACTGGATTAATCTTGTTCAGGATAAGGACCGATGGTGGACTTCTGTGAGGGCGGCAATGAACCTCCGGGTTCCTTAAAAGTCATTCGTAAGTAAGTAAATAAGTAACTAAATTCTAATTTTTGGCTTGTGCAGAGTGCTTTTTGTTTCTAACACAGGAAATGAAACATCATCGTATTAATCATTGTACACTCATAATAAATTAAAGGTTCAGAGCCATAGTGAACCAAGCGCCATTTATTAAAAACGGAGAAAGCAAGGGTTAAAGTTAAGTGAATACCATAGTTTATTGAAGATTGATATATCAGTTAGTTTTCATGTGTATACTTTATATTACTTGCTATAGGTTTCCATTGAATTATGGTAATAACTTCATTTTAACTCCTGTTTTCTACGGCTTTAGTAAATGGTGCTTGGCCCACTATGGTTCCAAACCCTTCAAATGTTTTTATTTAAGTCTCTCTTTTGAAGTGCAAAAAAATAAATTATGAATCCTAATATCATTCGCAACGTGATTAAGCAAGTGAATGTGTTGCATTTGTTACGATTCGTTCTTCAATCTCTCGACATTATTTATTCTTTTATATAAATTTAGTAAGTAAGTTTGTCTTTTAGATATTTAGTTTATAATTTTTTCCAGTTTGATTTGTTTTACTAATATTTATCGATACTGAAAAGATATGTACAGATGGGAAGGTAAAACATGAGAAAAACACTGCTATGTGCCGTAGACTATGATGACATCATCTTTGTAGAGCTTGTTGGGGGGGGAGCCTTCCCTTCTGCGTATTTTAGTTAAGACCTGAGTGAAACATGGTATGTAAAATAGACCTTGATGACATCTCTGTATCAGACCTTTCAATCTGCCTGTTTGGCTCATGCCCAATTTTCTCGCTAACACGCATTCTCTAATTCAAGAGTATGTTTTCTATTACTCTTGAAATTTCTTCAAGAGCTGCAAGAAGTTTCATTTCGGCAGAAGTAAGTATTGTCGAGCAATTAAAATGTTTAGATATAAAAATCTTTAATATCCTTTGTATACATTACAGGATACAAATTGCAAATGTAAATTCCTGTAATATGCATATCACATTTGCTACAAAATTATCAATAATATAAAAGTAAGTACATAATTAACAATATATTAGAAAGGCGATAACTGACAGTATTTCACAGTTGGAATTTAAAAACAAGCTATAAAAATAGGATCATAAACATACAAAATATTGAGTTTATAACATAAACACCATTGCTTGTAATGTAATCAAAACATTATCTAATTTCAATGTTACTCGCAACAATCGTAGAGAAATGCTGAAAAAACTTTATTCCTTCCAATTTTAAATGATACACTTACGGGACACACATCAGAGCGTATCCGGATGTCATCATCTAACTTCATAACAGTTTTAGCTGTATAAGAATATAAATAAAGTCTTGTCCACAACATTTATCTATTTACTTGTACCTTCAGAAAAAGAAAATCAAGTACGCAAATTATGTATCATACAGTATATTTAAATAATATAACATATTTCATTATATCTATAAGTTCCCATTATCTGCTTCATGTACGAAGTCAACGCTTTGTTTAGCCATTATTCATTTTTAACTTCTGTAACCAATTACTAAATTTACAGACTTCATGAAGCAATGATAGAGAGAAGAAAAACTGACAAGCTCTACAAGGTAGGCCTAACTAAATTTTGAATTATAAGAATTTTATGTATTTTGATATAGTTTTCTTAAAAGGTCTGTTATAAGGAATTTAACTTTCTTGTTCTGCATTAACTGCTTTATCCATTTACATAATGACTTTAGATTTGAAAACATACTGATCATTTTAATTAGGCTGTCTCAAAATTTGTAAACTGAATAAGTGATTTTAAAACTGCGAACGACTTATTTTATTTAGACAGATGAGGCTAAATCATTAATTACAACTTAAATCAATCGATTTCCTTAATACTATACTATCGCTTTAATTATCAAAAGTTGTGTAAACAAATATATCGACATTTAAGATTTTCCGAATCAACTGAATAAATTTCAGATTTTTCTCGTATGAGTTGTTTGAGCTATTCAAATAAACTGGAGCTCACTGACCATCTATATGAACTTTCCAGCGATACAATCCTGAAGATAGGTTCTGTAAATAATTTCGAGAAATACACAGGAAATTAACTTTCAAATCACATTATCGAAATTAAAATTTCTTCTCACACCAGCGGAGATAACTTGTCCAGAAGAAAGCAACAGCAAGGAATGACGGATTCCTATGCGAAACAAATATTGAAATAAAAAAATAAAAATTGAACAATTTAAAATTCATTTTTCTATGTATGTTGTGACTTCAGGTAGGCAGATATCTACACAATATCATCCACAGGAACATTATCCAATACCAGTTAATTCAAGTTGAAAAGTGTCATACATTGAGGGATAGCAGTGTGGGTGATTCTAAAGAATTTTTTTTATAAATATATGTCCTATGCCTAAAGGTTTTCGAAGAAAACAATCGAATCTATCAAGAATGAGATCAGTGTAAGTGATAGTAAAGTAAGAGGTTGTTATCTATATGCTGTTAATTGTCCATTTCTCTTTACATAGCATGTTGAAAAAGTGCCACCATCAACCTCGATGCGCCTTGCAGCTCGTGTAGCCAGATGCCGTGTTGATAATTTTGGGCTGGATCGGACATTCCTGAATTCTATCACAGGCTTTTAAAACGCGGGCAAGCAATTACTCCCTTATTTCCAATTTGCGCTGATAGACATCGCTCTTAGCTAACCCAATAAACAAGAATCTAATAGTGTACGATCGGGTGAACTCGGTGGCCAAAAAATGACATCACTGCGACCGATCCAATGCGCAGGATAGGTTTCATTGAAGTACTAGGGCACTGACCAGCTGTAATGTGCATGCCAGCCAGTGTTGCTAAAGGAACATTCTCCAAATATTCTGGTAACACTTACGCACACGCAAATAACCAACATGATAAAGGCAACAGTACAACCTAATGTTTTGGTTGCATCTGCATCAATGTGATAAATTATACAGAATAAGAAATGAAGACCTATGCCTGTTATTTTCAAATGGCCCTTCCCTCCTGAATCACCCTGCATTTATGAAATTTCACTTAAATTGAATATATAAACGGGACTGACTTAAAAACGATATTTAATTCACGACTCCACTTCTTAAAAATATTTTTAAGTTGCAAGTATAAAATTAGGTTTAACTGAACCGCACGTATCACCTGTTCAGGAGAGAACTCCATGTTTTCTTCCAGAAATTAGTTACAGTGGATAAATAATTATTATATACAAGCGTAAAATTCATTCTCCCTTTCAAGTATTTGTTTCGTACAATTACGAACATAGAATGGAAATATATAGCGCCAGGTTTATATTAAAATACAGGGTGTTTCAAAAATACGGGGCATCATTTCAGGTATGTATTTCCCACATGTAGACAATCAAAATAGTTCATTACAACATGTGTCCGGAAATGCTTTATTTCCGAGTTATGGCCTTCACAACATTGAAATTCACCGGAACGTTTTTCTTTCCGCAGGTCGTTGCCGTCAAAGGACACATTAAGAGGGCACTCTGACAGTTCATTCCCAGGCGAAGGTTACATTCAGTGTTGTGTAGGCGTTAGACTGTGCGACATGTATTCAAATCAAGAGCTGGCAGAGATACACTTCATGTACGGTAAGGCGGACGGCAATGCTGCGCTGGCTCGTCGTTTGTAGCAGGAGAGGTACCCACAGCGACAATGTCCAGATCGGAAGACATTTGTACGTCTCCATTACCGTCTGTGCGAGTATGGAAAATTTAACTCTCCTGGTTTGGGAAGGGGACGACCAAGATCTATAACTCCAGAAGTACAGGAGGAGATTCTGGAGGCTGTGAACATGACTCCTTCTATCAGCACACGAAGGGTAGCGTTGCAAGTCATTGTTCCTCATACGACTGTCTGGAGACTGTTGAAAGAGTATCAATTGTATCCTTATCATTTGCAACGTGTACAGGCCCTGTCACCAGCAGATTACCCTGCACGAGTTAGGTTCTGTCAGTGCTTCTTGCAGCAGTGTGGTGTAAATCCGAAGTTTCCTGCCTTAGTATTATTTACAATTCACACGAGATGGCATAACAAATTTCCACAATCAGCATGTATGGGCGTATGAAAACCCACGTGCAACTGTTCCATCTCATCACCAGGTGCGGTTCTCCCTCAACATGTGGGTCGGTATCATTGGTGATCGATTAGTTGGACCCCATGTACTTGTAAACAGACTTACGGGCCAGGCGTACACAAACTTCCTGGAAAACACCATACCTCATGTTTTAGAAGACACTCCACTGATCAATCGTCAACACATTCACTTCTTGCATGATGGCGCTCCTGCACACTTCAGTCGTACGGCTCGCCGCTACTTGGATCGAAGGTTTCCTGATCGATGGATAGGTAGAGGTGGCCCAATAGCTTGGACTCCACGCTCACCTGATCTGAACCCTCTCGATTTCTACTTGTGGGGCCATTTAAAATCATTGGTTTATTCGTCTCCTGTGCCTGATTTGGAATCCCTTCGGAATCGAATTGTGGCAAGTTCTGAGGACATACGCGATACTCCTGGAGTTTGGGATCGTGTTCGCAAGTCAATGAGACATCGATGTGAGGTCTGTATTCAAGCAGGAGGTGGACATTTTGAACATCTTCTGTAATGACAACGACCTGCGGAAAGAAAAACGTTCCGGTGAATTTCAATGTTGTGAAGACCATAACTCGGAAATGAGCATTTCCGGACACATGTTGTAATGAACTATTTTGATTGTCTACATGTGGGAAATACATACCTGAAATGATGCCCCGTATTTTTGAAACACTCTGTATACAGTATAAACATGAAATTAAAATTGATGTAATGAAAATAGTGTATACATCATGCCATTCATTTTGCGTTAATTTCTCTCTTATAGCAGTATTAATGAAAGCCATGAGGATTTCGTGTATGAACAATGTTTCACACAATGGTGATAAACGTTGCCGGTACAGGTATGTTACAGATATTTACAAAACGTTTGATTTCAAACTGCAATTGAATACTTAGTATCAAAATTATACATAGCCCTATTTTTTAACCAATTGTAAAACAAAAGTTCTCTTTCTTAATAAATCTGAGCTCAAAGAGATAAACATTAAGTACACGTATGCATTTTCATATACACACAATAAAAAAAATATCAAATCGTCTGCCGAAGCATAATTTTCAAAATCTATTTTGCGCAAAAGTCTAGTTTTTAGCACGTAGCTAACAACAAATGACTATAAGCAGTGTGACGTCAGCTTATCTCACCGGCATTATCACACTGTGGCAGATATTCCGTCGGACTTTCGCGCATGCGCAGCACTACTTGCCGCTTGGGTTGTTTCTGGCGTCACCGTTCTGGTTGTAAAATACCGGTATACCTGGATAACTCCCTCCCACTGGATACTGCACGACGGGACGTCCGTAGACGCCAGGATAAGCAGGAATTCCTGGAGCAACTGCAGGGTAACTTCCTTGATATACGGGAGGGAATCCTCCAGGCAAGCCTGGAAGAACACCTCCATAATATGAAGGTATTCCGCCTATGTATCCACCGGGATATGCGCCTGGATAAGTTCCGGCCACTATTCCAGGGTAGGATCCTGGGAAGAAACGCATGTTTACACTGCCATCCTTATTCTTCTGATCGCCTGCTGATGGTGGTTGTTGAGGTGTAGACATAGTACAGACGACAGCAGCAAGGAGTACCAACAAAGTAAATATCTGCAATTTTAAGCACTGCTACAACAAACATTATATACCTATAAAGTTTTAAGACAGTGGGGATATAGGTCGAATGGCGCTTGTGTTAGCTCTTATTAAGACATACAAAGAATGCGATGTGAGATTTAGAAAAAATTTGATTATATTGTTCGGCACATAAGAACTGAACTCACAAACCATGTCATGAATTCAAATCTATTAATTATTGTCCCCATTTATAGTCCTCCGGTCCACACTTGTAGAGTAACAGTCAGCGCGTCTGACCGCGAAACCAGGTGGCCCGGGTTCGAATCCCGTTTGGGGCAAGTCAACCCAATATAAGCAAATGCTGGGTTACTATCGGTTTTGGACCCCAGACTCATTTCACCGGCATTATCATCTTCGTTTCATCAGGCGCTAAATAACCTGAAATGTTGATATAGCGTCGCAAAATGACCTAGTAAAAAAATTATAGTCCTATTATAGAGATCACAGTTGATTTTATCTTAATGTCCACCTTATATAGGAAATTAAATTCACTATGTCATCAGCCTAACAAATAATTGAGAAACTTAAATTATCACATCACTAATACCGGGAAGTACATGCCATTAAACCTTATGAACATAATGCAAAAGTGATAATAAAGAATCGAAATTTTCCAAAAAATGTTCACAAATAAATTGATTAAGTTATGTTTTCCATAATAACACAAATATCGAATAAAATAAAATTATGTTTATTCCCTAGAACTTGAATTGAAGTGCTTCGTTGTCTAAAATTAGCGCTGAATTGATTGCAATTTATTTCTTGAACCATGAGTAATAACTGGTCCGTTGACATGTTCGCTCATAAGCCATTAACATATCGTTTTTACGTTGTGCTAATTACAAACAATACAGCAGAACTAAAGCAGAACACACCGCCATGACACAACAGTGCACGATGTCATTCGTCTGCTAATTCCCGCCCTATACAAGAATCAATCAGATTCACTGATGGCGGCTGATGGAGACTGCCACCACCTCTGCAAGCTGATGGCACCGGTGCGACACCGGTGGAGCATCAGTGACTCCATCGGTGAAATTCGGAACACCGTGATGCCATCAGATTGCTCAGCGCTGAGATTCGGAATACGCTCATAGTAATATCACATTCTAATATAGGCCTATACAGTCACGAAGTTTGAGTTGTGAGGGTGCTAGGAACAATAATTGAAAGTGTAGGTACTATTTCGCAATGTATGTAATGAGGCGATAGTAGCGATCTTAGTGGTTAGAAACTATCTATGGATGCATATTTACTACGTATTGAGCTTCGTGACTGTATATACTAGTCTTTGGTAATATTGCAACGCAATGTGTGTAATTATGTTATCCTGCTCAAGTATTTAGTACGCGTTGAATAGTGTTGTGCTGATCCATTCATAATGTCGAAGGCAATACATTCAATTCGCTCAGAGATACGAAGTGCAATTAAGAAGTATGGGAGTGACATTTTATGTATTTACGAAGACAATATTATGTGTAATGTATGTAACATTGAAACAAAAACCAGAACAACTCAGGCTATAGAGAAACATTGCAACAGTACATTGCACAGGAAATGAGATCTGAGGAACCATCTACATCTACATCATCATCATCATCATCATCATCATCATCATCATCATCATTATTTAGTTGTGCGGGTCTAAACGAAACGTTTTGCAAAGGCATGTGCAATATGATGCTCAGTGCAAATATTCCTCTAAAGAAATTCAGTGATCCTCATTTTAGAGGTTTTCTTCAGAAATTCTCCCGATACAAAAACTGTTTAAGCGATAGGCGAAGACGATTCAGCTTCGACAACTTACGAGAATATATCGTCGTTTATCGCAACGCTGGTAATTCCATCAATGACGACGAGGACTGAATCTTGCAAGGTATGTGCTACAGTACGACATTTTTCTTTTTCTTCTGACTGTACGAAGATACAATAGCATTTTGACGTCGTCTGTTTACGTTTAAAACCTGTTGAGCCAATGCACAGTGGGACGGATTGCGATTCTAGCCGGAACAAAATAAATTTTCACATGTTCACATTTTTCTGCATGACCTATCTCAAGTTGTTGCTAATGAATCACAGAATGCTTATCTATGAGAGAGAAGCTATGACACTAAACATACGGACGTCACACAATGATGTTGACGAGGATTGCCCTCCGTAACCAGTTTTATTGCTCAGCCACGCTGAAATAGTGTAAGAAGCAAGCTTGTTTTCTGCGATCTGGGGGTGAAACATTTTGTGATTCTGAAATGGAAAATGAAGAACAAGGTTGGTAGATAATTATTATATAAATTTTATGTTCATAATAACTTTCAATTTTTAGAAACGGTATGCTAACTTAACGGCGGGAAATGCGATTTTTTTAAACTATTTCTCAAAGTAAACGTTGGCTTATAATAGGAGAGTCACGCAGAGTCACACTTATTTTTATGTCAGAATGTAGGTTTAAGTATGCACTTTAAGACTAACCTAGTTTCATTTGCTCCTACTGACCGCTCTGCATGTGGTTAATTTTTTTCAGACTCGGAACCGCTACCGGTGATTTCGCGCCGTGATCTATTTCCAATACTTGCCAATAAAAGTAGCGACTTGGATTAACTATATAGATATGTTTTGAACAAATTATGTATTGAAACATGTGATTCTAATAGTGAGAAGTGCATTCATAATATTTTGAAAAATATTCGAAGTAATTTTAACAGACGTTGGATGCAGTGTCACCGTAAAAAGGATTATTTTCTAAAAACATTGTTCTTGGCAGGTCAGAGGCAACAACAAAGATATTTTTGAAGCTAGAAAACAGGGGATTATTTCTAGATTTCTCTCACAATTAGGTCTTCTTATTGACAAACCGAAATCTGGTGGTCCTGGGACATCAAATGATGGCAATATAGCGCGTTGGTTTTTTTGAAAACCCACAAATTACAGCCAATATTACGGGCATTTGTAAGCCCTCATTCACAGATTTTCTGTAATTTTATGCACCATTTCATGTAGATATTCAATATACAGTATATTGAGGCTTTTGAGAAGTACACCAATGATACAGCCCATTTATATGTACAATAGATACATCCATGCCATCCAGCGTGCATAAAATACTTATACATGTAGGAAAAATTGCAGAAACTGCGATACTTCCTATTGGGATGTTATCTGAAGATGCTCAAGAGGCAAGACACAAACATTTACAAAAGTACAGGTTAGACCACGCTAGGAAGTGTCCTCGTGAGAGAAACTTAGATGTCCTACACATGTTGTTAGTATCTTCTGGTCTCATCATATCCCAGATCAATCGACATCCAAGTACAAGAAAATCAAAAATGTAATTTGAGGTAATTAAACTACTACAAGTACCACCTGCGAGTGCCAACAACAGCACTGCTCAACTGCAACCTCAAGATGAGGACGACAGTAGCGATAGCGGATCCGACACTACTGGAGATACAAGAGACGCTTCAGATTTCTAAACATGAGTCATAAAATTGACTACATATATTACTTTTGTCTTCGTAGTAATCTGTAAAATAATTTCTATTTACTTTAATTTATTATTTGCATTAGTTATATGCAATTTCTATTACTGTACGATTCTTTTTTAATAAATAGGCATTCTATACTAAAATAATAATTCTCATACAAATATTTCATCAAATGTCGTAATAATTTATCTTCATTTTGCTATTTTCAACGACTCGAAAGCAATTCATCGATATTAGATTTTTTCCGGCTAGAATCGCAATCCGTCCCACTGTGCAATGGTCTGAATGAAAAAATTGTAACATATAGTAAATGTGCACCTACATTCAACAATAAGTCATCCCGCATCCACTGTCTAATAATGACAGATGCCATGCTGCATAATAAGTAACTTATTAAAGACTAAGATCACAAATCATTTTTATTTTTATGATGTCGCGTAGCAACGCTAGATTGCAGCGGAAATTTCTCGCCGGTTAAAATGAAAATGCTCAATTTTTTTCGATCTATAGTGCTATTGACGTTTCCTTTCTACAGAAAGACAAAACGAATGATTTTTCACTGATTTTTGCCTATACATCATATGTTCATGTGAGATCAGAATCTTTAGGTACCAGTACTGACTGCTATCTTAAAGAGGAACGGGATTGAACTTCACTTTGTCAGAAAACTTCCATCCGAGAAAGACAGAAGTGGTATTTATCAAAACCATATTATATGCGTCTTCATAATAAAATAAAAAATTAACTACATTTTTTTTTTTTGCACAGGAGGTGCCACATCTTCTTTTGTCACTACCTGAACTTTTAATTATTAGTAGACTACTGTAACTGTGTACCACGACAAGCAGATACGAGAGGACAGTTTCTTCCCAGTAACAGTATACATAATTTAAACTTTCTGATG
Organism: Periplaneta americana; assembly: GCA_025594305.2. Classification (NCBI taxonomy): domain Eukaryota; kingdom Metazoa; phylum Arthropoda; class Insecta; order Blattodea; family Blattidae; genus Periplaneta; species Periplaneta americana. The sequence goes on from JAJSOF020000005.1 coordinate 117,426,066, forward strand.
ACTGGATTCTAAAAAAAAAAAAAAAAAAACGGAAAGTTTCTGACATCTGAAGAGCAATCAAGATATTTTATGAAGTATAAAATCAGAATTTTAACAAGATCTGTGCGAAATGATCAAAGCTAATATTCTATTTAACAAGGTGAAAAACATTTACTATAAAAATTTTATTTATTTATATATTTTTATAAATACATAATCAACACACTTGCGTCAGATACTATACTTCAGCATTATTTAAGTAACAATAAATTGTAATGAAAAAAATTATTACATACTGCTACCATAAGACAAAATGTTGTTGGAAGGAATTTTTCGGTTTCAATAGAGAAACCATAGATGTGTCAGGTAGATATGTGGCAAACTTAGAAGCAAGCGCGCGCACGCACGCACGCACACACAAGATGGCGGAGGCTTGTGGATGATACGTGATTGTGGAGGTTTTGAAGTGCTGAGTTAGATGGTTAGTGAGTAAGTCTTGAGCGTAAAATAATTCAACATTAACGTTTGGTGCATTTAGAGTGTATGGAAGTGTTAGTGAAGCGAATATAGCAATATAAGTTTTAAATTTGTTCAATTATATAAGTGAGTTACACCTATAAGTTAGGGACGGCCTCCTTGACCGTTGTCAATCAGACAGTTACCGAGAAGACACTGCCTTCCAATGCGGGATCTAGGAGACACTGGAAGGGCACAAGTGTATTCAAGTGACGGGTAGGTTCAATGGAGAAAGACCTCATGAGTGCTCGCTTAGTTACCCGTGAATGAGTGTATAACCAACGCGGACATCGTGACAGAGAGAAGACGTATCGCTGCAAGGAAGGTGACTACCAAAATTGTTCGAGGGATCGTCGAAGGACCTAGGCCCCGTTGATCGCGGACTGCCCAGAGACTGCTCACCGGAATCTTGGATCTACGATCTCCCACATCAAGAAGGGAATCTAGGTGGAATTGGCGGAGGGAGAAGCTGCACACCTGCAACTGCGCACGGGCTGGAGAGAAGATGTATGTGTGCAGGGGAAGGACCACTTAAGAGCAATATTCATATACATACATTATACTCATGAGTCGAGAAAAGAAATGGAGAAGGACCTGACTAATTTACTCGCTTGTGTAGGTATACAGTAAGTAATAGGCTGCATAACAATAGATCTCTACTGTTTCAACATGGAGGAAGACCTAAATCAATGTATAGAGAACGCTCTCAACTCATTGCTAAGTGTGACGGAAAAGAGTGGTAACCTTAGGAAAGATCTCAAGCAAGATATACATAGTTCTGTAAGTGACTTGAGAAAATGTGTCTCTCGTATGAAAAGTCAGCTGGAAGAGAAGAATAAAAAAATTGAAGAGTTGGAAGCTAGAGCAGAGAAAATGGTAGAGCAGCATGTGCCAGAAAGGGAAGCAGTTGGGACCTGTGCGGTGTCATCCCAAACGCACAAGCCTAGGAGTTACGCTTCTGCCATGCGGAACGAGCGAGAACCTGAAGAAAGTAAAAAATATAAACTATTTGTTAAGTCAAAGAATAACGAAACTGCAGAAGCTGTAAGGGTAATTCTGAAGCGTAACATCAGTCCCACTGATTTAAAAGTGGGAATAAGGTCTTTCAAAGCCCTCGGAGATGGAAGATTAATAATTGAAGCGGGATGTAAAAGCGAAATCGACATTCTGAGCAGGAAGATCGAAGAGCAGTGCAGCCAACATTTAGAGGTTAATACTCCTAGTCTTCGAAAACAGAATTTGATCATCAGGAACATACCAGAGGAAGTTACTGTAGAAAATGCTTCTGCAATCATTTTATCCCAGAACTCCGAACTGAACTTGAATGAGGAAGTAATTAAGAACAAGTTTATCTTCAAGAATAAGAAAAGTGTTAGCAACTTGGTTGTAGAAGTAAATTCTGAAACACGGAGGCTACTTGTTCAGCGGAAATTGAAATTGGGTTAGCATATCTGCAAAATTGACGACTATGTAAAAGTTAATCGTTGTTACCGATGCAGTAAATATCGACACAAAGCAGAGAATTGCAACGGACAGTTGACATGCCTTCTCTGTGCAGGACACATAAACTACAAGATTGTAAAGCTGAGGAGAAAGACTTCAAATGTATCAATTGTATTACATTTAACACTTATGCTAAAAAAGGAAAAGTAGACTAAAACCATTCATCTCTAAACAAAAACTGTCCATGTCTACAGTCTCAAATCGAAACGTACAAACAAAATACCGACTACTAAAATGGCAGGTCTGCATAATACAGGAATTAAATGTCTGCAAATCAATTTGAAACACTCTACAGTAGCAACCAACAATATCATGCAGATAATTAAGGAATATAGTTTAGACGTAATATTCGTACAGGAACATATACGATAAATGATAAAATGGCCGGCATATCATCCAATTACAGAATTTTCTTTTACGGAGAACCTAATATAAGAGCAGCGATCATTATTACGAATAAAAGTGTTGATGCAATAATGATAAATCAAATATCCGATTCAGACATGGTTGTTATCGAACTTGTTCAGGATAAATTCAGCACTTATGCAGTTAGCATGTATATGGATATTACTACGGATATAAATATCGATTTCAGAAAAATTGATAACATTTTATCTTTCACGAAAGGGAAATGTCTACTAATTTGTATGGACAGCAATGCGAGGTCAAAGACCTGGTATGATGTTATCACTAACAATCGAGACAAATTAGTGGAGGAATACTTGACTTCAAGCAACTTGTATATAATGAACGAGGAGAGTGAACATACTACCTTCGACAACGGAAGAGGGAAAAGCAATGTCGACCTCACTGTATCCAATGGCAACTTCTCTCGAGAATAAGCGACTGGGAATGCGGAGGAGAGGAAAGCTGCTCCGATCATCGCTATCTTACATTCAACATGAAACATCACGCAGTGCATAATGGAACACTCGATTTTCATGGCATAAAATACATCATAAATGACGAGAAGCTTGGAGAATTAAAAAAAAACTCGCAAGCGAGTTTTCAAAGAACATCTATCAGAGTTCTATGGTAGGAGAAATTAAAAAACTAGACGCAGAATTGTGCAAACTTGTAGAAGATGCAACAGATATAGAAAATTTGATTGAAGAACACGATCTAATTTTAAGAACGGCGTGCAGGAGATGCTTCAGGATAAGTCGGTCATCAGGGAAACCACTACAGAGGAAAAAAGTTCCTTGGTGGAGTGATAAACTAACAATAATGCGGAAGAAAACAAATGCTATGAGAAGACGTTTCCAAAGAACTAAAAACGATCAAAATCTTAGAGACGAAAGGAAAATGCTGTACCTGGATGAGAAGAGGAAGTACGAGGCACTCATTAATAAGGAAAAAACTGATTCATGGCGACAATTATGTAGTTTAACACCCTCTAATAACCCCTGGAATGCTGTATACCGGCTTTCATCAGGAAAAATAAGACATTCTACGCAGCTGACAACTTTAAAGAAACCCGATGGCTCTTCAACAGAGGACATGAAAGAAACACTACAGTACATGCTCGAGAGCTTCACGCCAGAAGATCTGGAAAGCGAAGACAATGAATATCATAGACACGTGAGGGAGATAAACAATCTGTCCATCTATACACAGGACGATAAGGAATTCACTTCACAAGAAATAGGAGGAATTCTAAATAACATGGACCGAATAAATCACCAGGTGAAGACGGAATAAACAGCAAAATTTTACTCCAAGTTTTCAAACAATTTCCAAAATATATCACGTCCATTTATAACGCTTGCCTTTCGAAAGGATACTTCCTCGACAATGGAAGAGAGCTAAACTGATTCCAATTGTTAAACCCGGAAAAGAGACAAGTACAGATGTGACAAAATTTCGTCCAATAAGCCTTCTAAATACTGCTGGGAAGGTACTTGAAAAGCTGCTAACAAATAGAATCATGCACCATGTATACTCCAAAAATCTTCTAAACCACAATCAGTACGGCTTCACGCCATACAAAAGCACAGTGGATGCTTCGATGGCACTAAAGCAGTATACGGAACAAAGTTTATGTCAAAAAGAATACATTGTTATTGTGAGTTTAGATGTGAGAGGTGCATTCGATGCAGCTTGGTGGCCAAGCATCTTATATGCCTTGCGGGAATTTCAATGTCCTAAGAATCTATATACTCTCTCAAAGAGCTACTTCAGCAACAGAAGTGCATCATTGTGTGTGAATAATATAAAGGTTGAGAGAAACATTACAAAGGGCTGTCCTCAAGGATCCTGTTGTGGTCCTGGATTTTGGAACATCCAGTATGATTCCGTACTTAATCTCCAATACTCCAGTCACAGCAAAGCTATCGCATTTGCAGATGACTTGCTCATAATAACAAAAGGTTCAAGCATGCTGGAAGCAGAAAACTTTGCCAATTCAGAGTTACAAAAGATCATACACTGGGCTAATAACAACAAAATAAGATTTAACGAGGAAAAGTCCAAAGTCATGCTGGTGACACGGAGGAGGCGCAGAGATAAAGCATCTATCAATATATTCCTCAACAACAAAGAATTGGAACAAGTTCAGACAATTAAATACCTCGGAATAACTCTGGATGAAAAATTCAATTTCACTGCACACATCCTGAATATAACAGACAGGTCCATGACTTTGATTAACGCCCTGTCCAAATCCGCAAAGCTAAACTGGGGATTAAACCACGGAGCACTAAGAACAATATATACAGGAGCGATTTTGCCCCTGTTGTCTTATTGAGCTCCCGTATGGTTAGAGGCACTCAACATCACATCAAACAGGAAAAAACTTGAAAGAGTACAAAGACTGATAAACATAAAGATTGCAAAAGCATTCCGAACAACGTCAACTGAAGCTCTTTACATCCTGACTGGTCTCACTCCTATCACCATTAAGTTAGAAGAGATAGCTAGAAAGTATGCGACGAAAAAAGGACTATTAGGCAGTAACATTGAGAGACCTTTGGAACTCAGGGACTGGCCCCATCCGGCAGACTTTCCTGCCGTTCAAGATACAAAACCAAACGAAGATTACGCTTACGAAATCTACACTGAAGGGAGTAAGTCCAGTGAAGGGGTAGGTTCAGGAGTAGCAGTATTTTTCGGCGGCGATCTCGTACAACAATCTAAATTCAGACTTCATGGTGAATGCTCAAATAACCAGGCTGAACAGTTCGCAATCCTAAAAGCACTTAATGGTCTACAACTACAGCACAACACCCTTAAGACTGCATCATTGTATACAGACAGTAAGATCACCCTAGACTCCCTCCAAAACAGAAGGAACCACAATTCATTAATAGAAGAAATCAGAAAGGAATTGACTTTCTTAAGAGGAACAGGTTGGATCATAACCTTCAGCTGGGTTAAGGCGCATATAGGGATCTTCGGGAACGAGCTAGCCGATCGCCTTGCCAAGAAAGCCACAAGAGAAGATACATTCCACTACAGCAAGATCCCCATGAGTGGAGTAACAAAGACTTCGCGACAAGAAAGCCTTGCGAAGTGGGAAAAATCAGTGGCAGCTAGTAAAAAACGGTGCGGAAACAAGAAGATATTTTCCACAAGTCTCGCAGAGACTAGCACTACACATACCTGTTTCAGCTGGACTGACAACCATGCTAACTGGTCATGGAAGAATCAACGCATACTACCACAGATTCCGCATCATACAAGACCCAACATGCAGCTGCAATAACGGTGAAGAAACAGTTGATCATATTTTACTCGAGTGCACGAAATACAACAAGCCCCGAAACAAACTGAAAATGATCATAAATTTCAAAGGAGGAAGGTGGCCACAGAACAAGACCGATCTCATGGAAAAATACTTGAAGGAATATTGTAAATTCATAAGAGAAGTAGATTTAGACAGTAGACGAAATGTATAGCATTAAGATTACGAAATGTTGAACACGTTAAGGTAAAAAAACTATAAAATTGGAATTTAAACTTATACAGAAAAAGAGTTCACAAAATAGATTAAGAATAAGTAATAAATACCAATAAGACATTAGTTGAGGGATTATATTCAAACCTATTAAATTTGTCAAAATAGAGTAAAATAAAATATGATTGTATTAAGTTAATATAAATATTAATGTAACATATAAATATACACTATTCAAAATTATTTCTAAGTTTATAATATGATATATTCATTCTAGTCACAATAGCATAAATTACATTACCCTATAAGTAATAAATTCTGTCGCATATATAATTGTGAGAACATTGTAATCCTGCAAGCACAAACCTGACATGTAGTATTGCTTATGTAATGGAGCATGTTGTCCAAATAAAGATTGAAAAAAAAAAACACACGCACGCACGCACACACACACACAAAATAAAATTGTCCAGGTAATATAACATTCAATTCATATTTCACATATCGGTTTTATTATTATAGAACCCGTAATAAAAGAATTCGGATATATCTCATTTTTCCCTATATCTGACTGTCCCTGACCCACTCCTTATTGTTATCACGTGACACACACGCCTCCGCCTCCTCCTCCTTTCCATAGCAAAAAACTTTACTTTCCCCACTACAATAATGCAGTTACGTGTTGAGTTCATGGCTGTGTGGAAGGATTGAAGGCTTCGTGTCTTGTGGACAGAGCATTGCATTTGCAGTAAGTATATTATTGTCGTCTGTATTTACATAGCTTCAGAAGTAAGCTCTTGATTGAATTTCTTGGTTTCAATTGTGTTTCTTATTGAAATCTTCGACGAGAAAAGCATTTTTTAGTTGCTTAACCGTTTGATAAAGTAGCAGCACATCCAACTGACTAGGGTTTGGTTCCAGGCAGGTAGTAGATATTTATGTTCCTTATAAGGTCAAATAGGACTGCTATGATACAAAAATCAATCTTTTGCTGTAATTCTTGTATCAAAGCATATACAATTATGAGAAAAATTACCTCTCGTGCTACTTTAGGCATATATGAATGATTTGGAGTTAAATTTATTTTTATTTATTTAATAACGGATAAAATTATAACAAAACCAGTGTATCATAATAGCCTTATGAGTGGGTTACTGTGATAAACCTATAGGGCTATTTTGAACAGTGCCATAAATCTGGCCATATTAAACAGAGCAATGAAATAAAGCTATAATGATACACGTCATATCGTCGTCGTTCCTGCAATAACTCATATGTGCAAAATATAATTTTTTTCAGAAGGAAAAAAAAAACATTTATTCATTGTTTGTCTGTAGTACATAGAAGATTGCGAATTCTTATATTTTCAAAAGAAAGAAAATATAATTACATATAGGAGATTTTATTATTTGCTGTATCACTATTAGTTATTTAATAGAGCAAAAATATGAAAATCGATAAATATGTCACATAGGAGTTATTGCAGGAACAACGACGATATGGTTAATGTATCGCCTGTAAAAGTTTGGTTCAAATCACATTGAAATTGACTAACTTTTGTAATGGCCTCCTTTCCCATTAAGTGTTATACAATTTACTGTATTGCTAAAATAAATTAAAATATCTTTTTAAATAATGATGAATGTATTTTCCAAAGTTGTGTTAAATTTTAGCAGTTAGAAGAATGACTATTAAACTAAAATTGCCAAGTAAATAAGTAAAAATAAGTCTAATTTTTAACTTATAGGCCTATTGTATTGTGAGTTTCAACTTGCCAATTCAAACACCTCTCAAGAGCTGATAAATTATGAAATACCTCGCAAGAGGTAATAAATTATTTCAAGTTAGAAAATTGATCAATGTGGCCATTTTCTTTCAAAGTAAACCCTACTATCATACCAGCCTTTCTAGCTTATCGTAATAGCCCTAAAAAGCGTATCATAATATCCCTTGTAGGGTATCATCATAGACATAAGAAGTGTATCTTCACAGTCCTTCATACTTTAATTACTGCTAGACTGCTCAACATTCACAGCTTTTGTTTAGAGAAAAATAAAGCTGACACTATTCTGAGTAAACGGAAAATTTAAAAATTATTCTATCTTTATTCATTCAAGAACAACAAGAAAAGTAAGAGAATAACACAGCAACGTTTTTTCAAGCAACAAAACCACTCTACTTTTAATAAATTTATAGGCCTGATAACATTCAATAATGTTCCTTAAAGAGCATAAAATGTACTTCCATAATCGCAGTTTTAAACATGTTCATACACGATACATTTTTAAGTCTGTATCAAAGTAGCCCGACTTTTTTTTACACTATAAATATTTTAATTCCATTTTCTTGTACTGTATTGTTTTAAGCGTATATCTTGTAGTCATACTGAATAGTACTAACCAGGGAGCTTCGCTGTTCTGAATGTTTAGTGTCGGCTAAAATATTCTCACTATCATGAGCACTGAACGGGATAAATTGCTAAATTATTGGCGGAAATAATTAAAGAAGGTTTAGTTGGTAAGAGAAAATAATTTAGAAATTAAATGTTTTGAGGAACATTCCATATCTCAGTAAGTTTAAATCATTATTCCTTTACTTATATATATATATATATATATATATATATATATATATATATATATATATATATATATTCTAAATTATAGACATCAGCTCAAAGAATTTGAGTGACCACAAGGGTCCTGAATACAATAAACATATAGGCCTACAGTATAATGTGATGTGATACATTAAAGAAAAAAGAAAGTTAATTGATTAAGGCAAATATAAGTGGATTAATTGAAATACAGATGATGATGCAATATTTGAAGAGAATCCTTGATAATATTTATAAGGACAGACATTACATAATCAAAAGGAATGTGAAGTTCCTTAAGATAATTCCATGTGAATTTGGAAATAGAATGTCTACTGTCAAACAGCATTGTTTAAGAGGGACGTTGTACTTTTGAGAAAGATAAGGCAGACAAGGTTCATATATGGACTTTTTCTCAATATCAACTTCGGTGGCCTGATTTAGGTTTCTTTCAAAACGGATAGTAGGGTCAAGAACAAGAGCCCGTTTTAAGTGTCCGTTAATAGCAATAATGTCTACCCGTCTGAAAGAACCATCTGATGATACTTCCTCATGAATCTCCCAATTTAAAGTTTTTAACGATGTCGCCAAAGCATGTCGCACACGATGATGTCTAGTATTGATCAGCAGCTCGCCTTTAGGGCATTGTCCAAGTGTTTCAAGCTCACTACAGTCTGGATGACGGCAGCGGATTGTGCTTAGAGTTCTGCCCGATATTGTGCGAACCGCCGAAATATTGCTTGACATTTTTAAAGTATTGGTCCATTCTGAGGAAGATAAGCCCTTTCGATTGCTTACCCATGAGTTAGCCTTGGGGAGATCACTATAAACAATAACCCCTTTACTACGCAAGGTATGGTTTGTCCAAGTTTGGAATGCGTCATTTCTTATGTGTTTACGAATTTTACGACCTGACCAGTTGATAGCATCAATAGTTGTGATATTCAATTTTGACAGAGCAGGAACTTTTTCGCTTAGAAGGTCCCTAACATTGTGGAGATGGCAGTCATCAAGACGAAGAAGGTATTACAGATATTTATATCTTGTATATAAGCTTCCCAAGATGCTTTCATTAACGAAAGACCACGATATTTTTTAGGAGAGTAGAGCATTCCGTCAGGGTAGTCATGAGGAAGACCAATAAGCAATTTGCATGCTCCTCTGGTAACTTTATCTAAATTATTAAGGAATTTGGTTTTGATTTGGTAGAGTGGAGCACACTGTAAGGGATAAGTAAGAGTGGGCCAGAGATATTGATTCATAATCGTGACCTTCTGATCAGGTTTTAATAAAGGGGAAAGACAGAGTTTAGAAATATTTTTACTGAATGTGGTAAAAACTGCACATTCATCAAAACCGATTTCATCATTAAAATTAATACCAAGGTATTTAATGCGGTCATTACAGTAGGATTAGAAATGGATTGAATGAGCGAACCATTAGCGGGCATGACATTAAACTGGGATAGGACACCACTTTTAATCGCTATTAAATTGCACTTGCTAGGGTTAATAGCCAAACCAAGAGTAGAAAGGTTACTTTCTGCTAAACTAATCAGAGATGTAATTCCATTTTCGCTACTTGAAATCAAAGCAATGTCATCAGCAAAAGCAACGGCAGAGAGATTGTCTAGAGTAGGATTTAATGAAAAACCATGGGCGTGCGATACTTCATCTTCAGTAAGGTCCTTAATGATACCATCAATTGCTAAATTGAATAGAGTAGGAGAAAGTGGACTGCCCTGAGGAACACCTTTTTTTACCTCAATGGGCTTAGTTTTCCCGTTAGAAATTTCAATTTGAATCTGGTTCCTTATTAATAATCCAGTTATTAAATTTCGTAAGTTACAGGGCATAGAATTCATAGCTAGTGATCTTTTAACATGCTCCTGTCCTATGCAATCGAACGCTTTGCTTACATCAAGAAAAGCGACAAAACAATCAGACTTATTATTTTTCACGTGCTTTAGACAACCATTAATTAATGAGGTGTTAATATGGGTCCCTGGTGTAGAAATGAAACCCCTTTGGTGAATGGAAGTGGAAATATAATGTTTTAACTTAAAATCTAGCATTTTCTCAATAAGGCGTCGCACTACCGAGAAGATCGTAATAGGCCGCCAGTTTCTCAAATCACTATGGTCACCTCCTTTGTAGATCAGGATAGTTCTTGCCTTCCGAAGGGGAGCAGGTACAACTCCGAACTGAAGCATGGCTGATCCTAGCAGTGACAGAAATTTCGCAGACTTGAGGTGTTTAATAACTCTGACAGTAAGTCGATCAGGTCCTGGAGCTGTATCAATCTTCATTTTGGTGAGTGCTATATTCATTTCTTTTTCAGTAATCATTATAGAATCAGAATATTCGGATGTATCACAATAAGGGAGAGGGTTAATCGAAGTCATATTATTGGAATGGCCAAATATGTCAGCAAAATGATTTTCAACTATATCTTTAGAAAGGGAACAGAACCGTTGTTTTTCAGTGTTCATTATTTGTCGTACTACCTTCTTTCGGTTATTGTAGAAATTATATTGCGCTAAATCATAAGAATATCTTTCTCTGTTTTTATCTTTTTGTCTTTTATTTCGCTTTTGTGGGTTGAAAGTTTCAGTATAGGTGTAGCGTTTGTTAAGTTTCCCTTTACGACGAAGATAAAAATATTTGACAGCTGGGTGTTGAGGTCCAGGAAGGGAAGAAATTGATTCAACAATGAATTGGAAAGCTTCAGAAGTAACTAGATCAAGATCCTGAGATATATTATTAGTTACAATGTGCTGAATGTGCTGTAATTTAACTTCCCATTTTTGCAAAGGAGATAAATATAAGTTTGTAGGCGTAATATTATTATTACTAGTTGTGGTAGATTGATGTTGAGTCTTGTTCGAAGAACACGCATCTGGATTTAGAATATCAATAGCAGATAAATTAGTAATACTAGAATCCGAATATTTGGCAGTTATAGATTGTCTGTTTTCAGATGGGTGTGCCTTACTTACGTGAATTTTAACAGATTTGTAATATTTACCACATAATGTACACTGCTGTTTAGACTCGTTTTGGAGCACCTAAGAATTAACAGAATCAGTCATCATCCAAGAAAAGAAATCCCTTGTAGTCTTGTTAGTAACTATGCAGTGAAGTAAACAAACTCTTCTTCAGATCAGAACAAAATTATTCAGATGAAGATTATGCAAGTCACACATATATTCTTGCCTTACTAACATGTCTAAAGATTTATCAATCACCTATTCACATTAAAACAATGTTATAAGTATCTAACAATGCAATAATCCTATAAAAAATCAATAAATATGTCTGAACAACACATAGCGTGAGATCCAACATCAGGCATGGCCTTCTATACCTAGCCTTAACTAATACTAATATGAGCATCTCACAAACGTCAATTTCAATATTTAATTATTATTGTAGAAATACAGTAAATCAATTTTAAGGAAATTCGTAAGTGTAAAAAATACCGCTTTTAAATTAATTAATTCAGCAGATCTCTAAAGATTTCATGAGACGTGGTACAATGGAACCGTTCCAGCCGATTTCTAAGTTTATTTATTAATGAATACCGGAACGTAATATGTTTGATGAATATAGAAAAATCAATGTTTAAGGTAAAACACTTAATAGTAATATGCGTTAAAAGAGCGGTATGTTGATGTTTTCATGTTCGAGGAAAAGATTAAAAAAGCTCAACTACGTTTCGCTTTTTCAATCTTTTCCTCGAACATGAAAACAAACATACCGCTCGTGTATCGTACATTATTTTGTGCGAAGATCGTTTATTACATACCTGAAAGAGGAATTCCATCTTGGTTTCTGTTCAATGACGGCAACTTTTAAAAACTAAAATATCTATCTTCAACATTGTTGCTATAAAATGTTTTCTATGTTTACTATATTCCAGCAGGCCGTGATATACGTCTGTCTCTTTTCCCCCCAGTCTATAAATGCGAACTTAAAACAAACGGTAAGGTTATGTAATGATTTATTTTTCATTTTAATATTTTAACAATATTATTTGTATAAGATATTGCAGTAATAACATCGGCATCTGAAATCGTGTTGATTTTTTTCACGGCTTCCTTAATGTTGCTTGTATCAGGAATGCAATAAGTTTCGTGGAGTAGTAGACTTAACTTAATTTTTGCAACTATTTAAAAACAATAATTAACATTGCAATTTAGGTGAAATTGCAGTGGTAAGTTTCCAATTTATAATTATTACTATTGTGACAGCGACGTGAGAATCGAACTCACGACCAGCGTCCCGCAAGAAAGCAGATCGCACAGGCTCCACGGAACATTGAGAGAAGATCGCGCGGAGCACTTTGTGATGGCGCGCGGCGAAGAGGGGAAAGGGCCAACACGGCGAGAGAGTGGAGCGAGTCTGCGCGCGCAGCTGCTACTTAACGCAGTGAATGTGGAACGACCTTCTCGACTATTCCAGAAGTCTGTCGATGTGGAGATATCGAGATAATTCTCTACACACCTGTAGAAAATTCTCGCAACTATGATTTTGCTATAAAAGAAGAAGCACCAGCGAACTCGAGGAGAGTTTCCAGTTTTCAGTTGATTAGTCAGCCAGTCAGTGAGAAAGCCAGAGCAAGCAAGCCAGTCTTGTGCACCGGAGTTCGACTCGAGTGTGCGTCCGCATCTGCGTCAGCATCCGAAGGCCTGAGTTCGAGTGCAGTGGACCGCAGTTGGAGGGACCCGAGTTCGAGTACAGTGAACTGTCTCTGAAGGTCTGTGGTTCGAGATACTGTGAACTCGTGTGACTGAGATAGAAGAACTGTGAACTGAGAACTGATAGTTCTGATTTGTAAATAGTGCTTTGTAAATATTAGTTAAGATTAACAGTTCATTGTTGTTCGTACTAGTCCCAAGTAAATTGTCATTGTCGTCGGTGGAGTGCTATAACAAATACTGTGTTAAGTGAAAGTCCAATTGTTGACGAGAGCGTTTAAGGCGAATTGTAGAAAGGCATTATTGTTGTGGCGAATAAATTACATTGTTGTTACCAACAAAATTCACACTGGTGTCAGAATCGGGACATTATCGACAATGGAGAACCTACAGCAGATCCTGCAAGCCATCGCGGAAATGAAAGCTGAAATGAAAAAGGACATAAGTGACGTAAAAGCAGAAATGAAAAGTGACATAAGTAAAGTGAAAGGCGACATAAGCGGAGTGAAAAATGACGTCACTACGCAAATTGAAAACGTTTCGGCCCACGTAGATGGAATTGTCGCCATTGTAAAAGACGAACTTAAGGCCGATTTGGATAAACTAAACCAGAATTTTACAACTATGAACGAGACAGTAGCCGAGTTGAGACAGGAGGTAGACCATTTCGACGGCAAGATCCGCGATCTCGAACGTCGTCAAGAGGAAACGTGTGTGCTGATGGACCAACATGCTGTAGAAAACAAGCACATCCTCGCGTTGGTGGATCGCCAGGCTAGAGAACAGAAACAGATAATTGCCGAGGAAGTTCAACGGGCCGTGGAGAGATCGACGTCAGAATTGAGGACCTCATGTAGTGGCCATGTGGAACCATCGCCCTCAGCCAGACATCACAACGTCAAGACGCCGAAGTTCGACGGTACGACGTCTTGGGCGATATTCCGTCGCCAGTTCGAGGCCACCGCAGCACATAATGGCTGGACCCCAGTGGAGAAGACTACACAGTTGCTGACCGCGCTTCAAGGACAGGCGTCGGAGATTCTTCACAGCGTTCCAGAAGATGGGACAGCCGCTGAGATAATGGCGGCCCTGGAGGGACGTTATGGTGACCATCAACTTGCTGCAGCATTTAGGACCCAACTAAAAGCGAGGGTCCAACAGTCAGGCGAGTCCCTGCAAGAATTCGCGATGGCGGTGGAACAACTGGCCCATAAGGCGCTCAGGGGCCTACCTAATGACTTCATCGCTGGAGAGGCGGCCTACACCTTCGGCAGCGGAGTTCGAGACCCGGAAATAAAGCAACAGCTACTCTTGGCAGAGCATCGCACCATCAATGCAGCTCTGGCGGCGACCCTCAGGATGGAGGCAGCCAAGTTGACGGCGAACGTCTCGGCTTCGCACCGGATTAGGAGCGTCGCGGCGGCCGACGTCGAGGACGTCAACCGAAATCACCCGAGCGACGAAGACGAGGAGTGCCCACCTGCTGGTCCTGCGGCGAGCCTGGACACCTGAGGAGGGACTGTGACCGATCTGGTCACAAACAGGAAAACTAAAAGGGGCCGATGCGATGAGGGGCACGTCGGCGCCGTCATCACCATCCCCTCGGCTGATCTTGAAGACGGTTAACAGAAGATGCGACGATGGGCTGATTGCTGACGGATGGATAAGAGGCCGCCCATGCAGAGTACTGGTAGACACCGGGGCGTCGCTCACTATCGCCAGACCGGAAGTCGTGCGTGGACTACCTGGGAGGACGCCGCTGCGCCGGTATGAGCTACGTACTGCCTCAGGCGAGAACCTGCCCATCCAAAAAGAGTTTTCCTGGACTTGACCTTGGGAAAGAGGAGACTGGAGATGTGGGTGTTCGTCGCCAACATCACTGAAGACGTCATCCTGGGACTCGACTCCATGCGGATCTTCGATGCAACGGTGGACATCCGGCGCCGTATCCTCCGTTTTGGTCCAGGATGAAGTGTTCCTGAGGGACGTCGAAGACCAACCCATGGCCGGCAGACTCACCTTGGAGAATCAAGTGACAATCCCAGCACGCTGCGAGATGGTGGTGACGGCAAGACTGGACGGACAGCCGAAGAGAAACCTGCTCCTCGATTCGCAAACAACTCCGACAGATGGGTTTATGTGGCCAGATCCCTACTACCGATCAGGGTGGTACCGGTGAGGGTCCTGAATGTCACCAATCGGGACAAGGAGGTGCCTAGTGGAACTGTACTAGGTAGCGTCGAGCCGGTGGTGTCTGTGTCGCTGGCAGAAAACGAGGAGTGTCACCGACCACATCCAGATCTACACCCATCACTGAAAAGAGCTGGCTCGAGAATTGGCGGAGGATTTAAGCAAAAGAGAAAGAAAACAAGTCCACGATCTACTGACAGAATTTCAAGACGTGTTCAGTCTGTCTGAAAACGACTACGGGAGAACGGAGAAGGTTCAGCACCGCATCGACACCGGAAATGCTCGCCCAATCAGACAACCTCCTCGACGCGTCCCTCTGCTAAACAGAGGGAGATTGAGCAGCCAACTGGAGGGCATGAAAGCAAGAGGGGTGATCGAGGAATCCGACAGCCCTTGGTCATCACCTGTAGTGCTGGTGAAGAAGAAGAATGGGGACCTGCGTTTCTGCGTGGACTACAGAAGACTGAATGACGTCACCAGGAAAGACTGCTTTCCTCCCACGAATTGACGACACCTTGGACACCTGGCCGGAGCAGAGTGGTTCTCGACGTTGGATCTCAAGTCAGGATACTGGCAGGTGGCGCTACATCCTGAGGACAAAAGGAGAAAACGCATTCTCTACAGGCCAGGGACTATGGCAGTTCACCGTTATGCCGTTCGGCCTCTGCAACGCCCTGGCTACATTCCAGAGACTAATGGAGTCCGTAATGAGAGGCCTGACATACGACACCTGTTTGCTGTACCTTGATGACGTCATCGTGGTGGGCAAGACTTTCAGCGAGCAGCTGTTGAACCTGAGGAAAGTGTTCGAGAGACTGCGACAAGCCAGGCTGAAGTTGAACCCGAAAAAAAGTCATCTATTCCGAAGAAGGTCAACTACTTGGGACACGTAGTAGGGACCAACGCAGTGGCCACGGACCCGGGAGAAGCAAGCCGTCAGAGGATGGCCGAGACCGAGGACAAGCAGGAGCTGCGCCGCTTTCTCGGCCTCTGCACTTATTACAGAAGGTTCGTAGCTGGGTACGCCAACATCGCTAAGCCTCAACCCAGCTGACCGAGGAGAAACGACAATTCCAGTGGACAGACGAGGCGGAGTCATCCTTCCAGTCGCTGAAAGAGGCGCTCTGGACTGCTCCTGTACTGGGATATCCCAACCCTGGAAGGAAGTTCACGCTCGACACGGACGCTAGCAACGTAGGCATCGGCGGAGTACTCTCTCAGGAACAGGACGGGCAAGAGAGGGTGATTGCCTACTTCAGCCGAACACTATCCAAGGCTGAGAGAAACTACTGTGTGACGCGTAGAGAACTTCTTGCCATTGTGGAAGCCCTGAAGCACTTCCACAAATATTTGTATGGCCAGGAATTCCATCTGAGGACAGACCATTCTGCACTCACCTGGCTATTGGGCTTCAAGAATCTGGAGGGGCAGACCGCCCGTTGGGTTCAACGTCTGCAGGAGTACAACTTCACCTCTGAACACCGACAAGGGAAGAAACATTCCAACGCTGATGCCCTGTCACGACGCCCATGCCCGGATGGCTGTAAACACTGCCTGAAAGTAGAAGAGCGGGATGGCGCCCACGCAGTCCGAGCAATTGCCGCCCAGCCGAGCCCAGGATGGATAACGCCGCCATAAGGAGGGAGCAGCTGGAGGACCCAAACATTGGACAGCTACTGCGTGATGTGGAGTCCGGCCAGAGACCAGTATGGGCCGATATCGCCAACCGTAGCACCACTTACAAGAGCTACTGGGCCCAGTGGGAATCCTTCACTGTCAAGGACGGTATCCTGAAGAGGATTTGGGAGTCGGCCGATGGAAGGACCATAGAACAACTTGTCCTGCCCAGGAGCAAGGTGAAGGAAGTGCTGGAGGAGACTCATGCTGGAGTGACTGGAGGCCACCTGGGAGCCAACAGGACGCTGAACAAGTTAAGGCAGAGGTTCTATTGGGTTGCATCAGAGAACCGACACGGAACAATGGTGCCGAAGATGCGACATCTGTGCAGCCAGTCGCGGACCAAGAACCCGCAGCAGGGGAGCCATGCAGCAGTACAACGTGGGAGCTCCTTGAGAGGATCGCCATTGATGTTGCTGGACCGTTCCCGGTCACGGATCGCGGGAACCTCTACCTGCTAGTCGCCATGGATTACTTCACAAAATGGCCAGGAGGTGTACACGATTCCCAACCAAGAGGCTTCGACGGTGGCCGACGCGCTGCTTGACAACTTCATCTGCCGATTCGGGGTGCCCCGGGAATTAGCGATCAGGGCGCAACTTTGAATCCAACCTGATGGGAGAATTGTTCGAGCGTCTGGGGTGCATAAAACCAGGACCACTCCCCTCCACCCACAGTCCGATGGTATGGTGGAACGCTACATCAAAACCTTGGAAGAGCATCTGCGGAAGGTGGTGTCCAACCATCAACGAGACTGGGATGCCAGAGTCCCACTGTTCCTCTTGGCCTACAGAGCTTCGGTCCACGATACAAGCGCAGGGATGACACCGGCAAATATGGTCTTCGGGAGAGCTGCGCCTGCCCTGTGATCTGCTGTTTGGCACGCCACCCAGCGCCGACCAGCCAGCGACTGACTATGTGGCAGAACTCACCGAGAAGTTGAATGGAATTCACCAACTGGCCAGAGAGCACCTCAAGATGGCCAGCGACAGGATGAAGGTGCGCTACGACAGATTAGCCAACTCTGCAGGATTCCAGGAGGGCGACCTGGTGTGGCTGTATCGACCTACCAGGATCAAAGGAAATCACCAAAGCTGCAGCGTGCATGGAATGGACCATACCGCGTGGTGACCCGGATCAACGACGTGGTGTACCGGATCCAGCGACAACCTCGAGGGAAGATGATGGTGGTGCATCTGACCGATTAGCAGTTTACCAAGGGACTGCCCGGGACGAGCAGCCCTAAGGAGGGGGCAATGTGACAGCGACGTGAGAATCGAACTCACGACCAGCGTCCCGCAAGAAAGCAGATCGCACAGGCTCCACGGAACATTGAGAGAAGATCGCGCGGAGCACTTTGTGATGGCGCGCGGCGAAGAGGGGAAAGGGCCAACACGGCGAGAGAGTGGAGCGAGTCTGCGCGCAGCTGCTACTTAACGCAGTGAATGTGGAACGACCTTCGACTATTCCAGAAGTCTGTCGATGTGGAGATATCGAGATAATTCTCTACACACCTAGAAAATTCTCGCAACTATGATTTTGCTATAAAAGAAGAAGCACCAGCGAACTCGAGGAGAGTTTCCAGTTTTCAGTTGATTAGTCAGCCAGTCAGTGAGAAAGCCAGAGCAAGCAAGCCAGTCTTGTGCACCGGAGTTCGACTCGAGTGTGCGTCCGCATCTGCGTCAGCATCCGAAGGCCTGAGTTCGAGTGCAGTGGACCGCAGTTGGAGGGACCCGAGTTCGAGTACAGTGAACTGTCTCTGAAGGTCTGTGGTTCGAGATACTGTGAACTCGAGTGACTGAGATAGAAGAACTGTGAACTGAGAACTGATAGTTCTGATTTGTAAATAGTGCTTTGTAAATATTAGTTAAGATTAACAGTTCATTGTTGTTCGTGCTAGTCCAAGTAAATTGTCATTGTCGTCGGTGGAGTGCTATAACAAATACTGTGTTAAGTGAAAGTCAATTGTTGACGAGGAGCGTTAAGGCGAATTGTAGAAAGGCATTATTGTTGTGGCGAATAAATTACATTGTTATTACCAACAAAATTCACACTATGTTAAACGTCTCTGAAAATAATATGTTAAAAGCCTAAAGCAGTAAAATGAATATGGCGCTTAAGCGGTAAGAAGAGGGAAATTGTTATATGTGTTACGTTGGGAATACTGAATGTGGTATTTCACACTTACCACGTATTGGTTTTGTGCGGAAAGCAAGCAAATACCCACGATCTCGCACAAAGAAGTTTTCATAGACATTCACATAGATGTTCCATAATGTTAGTGTATAATATCATCAGCTGGTGGCATGAAAGTAGGAGATTTCCTCAGAATACGGCTCCTTAGCACCTACAAATACGTTATATTTTAATTCATGATTTAATATTAGATTCTCGAAAAGGAACATCATTGAGCCAAATCGAAATGATAGCCGTCCAAATCTTGGATTTAAAATATCGGCATCCTATTCAATTTAAACGAACAAAAAAGAAAATGTAAATTAATGTTAAAAAATACATGATGAAATTTTAAAAAAAGAATATTCTGCGACAAGATGTGGTAGCTATCAATACGATAAAAATTTATTGAAAATAAGTAATATACATCGAATATTATAAAGATGAATAAAATGGTGATTTATGATGTTCAAAGAAGATTTTAAAATGGTTGATGCAATTGTCTGAAGAGTCTTTTGAAACCTTTTTTTTTTAGGATCTCAATGTAAATTTGTGAATTCTTCCTCGTGCACCAAATATAAGTCCAATGACATTTCAATCTTGAATATTATATTTATGACTGAGATCATCACAGCATGGAAGGTGAATAACGCGTTTCTCTTCAGGTACCTGCTTTGTTGATCTTAATTAATTTCGAACCTTAGAATGGGGTCAAGAATGAGACAAAATATTATTTTTGTAAATATCGTGTTATTGGAGAAAATAATTAACAAACCCCTTTTGTTTACAATTTGTTATATGTATTTCAAAATACACGATAATATTTAGAAGATTTATATTGCATGAACCTTGGATGTTAATTGAAAAATGTTCAGCAGCATATCATTAGGGCTGACCAGATTTTTATGATCCAGTAGGGGACATGGGGACATCGAAAACCACAAAACGCTTTCCTAATCTTTCTCCATTGAAATGTTGAAGAAAATACATGTAATAGTAGATACAACGATAGAACTTTGCACATTAAATTTATAGGGTATCTTAAAGGTTTGAATTAAATGTATATACGAAGGCTATTCATAAAGTAACTTCCGTTCACTTTTTACAAACCTGTGAATGACGTTACAGAATTGGGTTTCAAAATGTTTGAAAGTATACACTCAGTTTATTTTTCCACATAGTTTCCAATCACATTGAGCACCTGTCGTAGCCTTTGCCGAGCTTTGAAATTCCGCGATCGTAGAATTCGGCCGCCTGCGACTGAAGCCAACCTACGACCCTGGTTTTCAACTCTTCGTCATCGTCAAAGCGCTTCGGAGCCAAGCCACGTCTTCATGTGCATGAAGAGATGGTAATCGCTAGGCGCCAAATCTGGGCTATAGTGAGGGTGATCTAATACTTCCCAGTTGAACTCTTGCAGTTTGGTCGAAGTATGACGCGCTGTATGCGGCCGGGCGTTGTCATGCAGGAAAATCACCTCAGAGCTCAACATGCCACGACGTTTGTTTTGATGGTCCTTTTCAAGTTTGTTAGTGTTACAGTAACGCTCCGCATTAATTGTGGCATTCCTCACCAAGAACTCCACTAGCAAAATTCCTTTTCCGTCCCAGAAAACAGTTGCCATGAGTTTCCTCGTGGAAAGTGTTTGACGACACTTTGTGGGGTTTTTTTCGGGAGTGAATATGGCCCCATTGCATTGATTAAAGCTTTCTTTCTGCATTCACATACCGCACCCAAGTCTCATCTCCTGTCACAATTTGATCGAGAAAAACATCACCTCTTTCTGTAACGCTCAAGAAAGGACAGTACTGCGCCCATCCGCTGAGCCTTTGTTCCTCAGAAAGGAGTTTAGGCATCCATCTGGCAGAAAATTTCCGGTAGCCCAAATCGTCGGTAATGACTTTGTACAGAAGAGTACGACTAATCTGTGGAAAATCCTCACTAAGCTCCGACATTGTGAATCTGCGGTTTGCTCTAACCCTTTCGTCAACCATGGTTTACTCTTAATCCTTTCGTCAACCAAACGAATCAGATCTGCATTCACGATACTCGGTCGACCACTTCTTCATCATGGACATTGGTTCGCCCTTTTGAACATAACAATTGTCTTACACCATCTTCACTCATTACGTCTGGCCCATAAACTTCACAAAGATGGATGAATTTCACTAGCTTTACAGTTTTTGGCCACAAGAAATCTTATTATAGAACGTACCCTCACCTGGCGGGACTTCCGATTGCAGCACACATTTTGACAGCACGTGGCTCAGAGAGGAACAAAGACACGATCTTGACTCTACCGCTACTCGACGCGTATTGCTTCAAGGTACACTCCACCGCAAGAGCGGCGCCACTGTCTCTGTTGTTACGCACGCTATGTGAAAAACGGAAGTTAGTTTATGAATAGCCCTCGTACACAAGTAACTTCTGTATATAGATAATTATAGCTACTAAGAATTCATTTTCAGTACTGATGCATGCATGGAAGTCTTCCACATGATAGGTCCATTGTACACACTGAATTCTATCACACGCATTTTACAAGTACTTGTCTGAAGAATGTATCTTTTTAAAGATCTGTTCATTCTATGCAGCTTCACTAAGTTCTGAGGAATGAAAGTTTTTTTTTTAATGTTCTTCACTTGTAGACCTAACAAAGCTTTAACTGTTTCAACTTTTTCTGAATTTTTATCAATCCAGATTGAGTCAACTGTGGAAAAAGTCTTTTTCAACTGATGAATTAATAACCGGAAGACACATGATTAATGACACTATTTTGAGAAGATTTTCGAATGGAATGAATTTTTATCTTGAAATGTTGAAAAATATCTTCACTTTTCACCTGTTGGTTTGTCACAAAATTTCTCATTTTTTTAACTAAAATGGACGCTGCTTCAGTTCTAACGCTTCCACACAACTCGAATGCTAAGTTGATTAAAGACAAAGATGCTCTGTGCAGAATATCTCATACTGTGCTCACTGGTTCTTCTGTTTGATACTCAGAAGCGTTCAGAAATGTGC
Organism: Periplaneta americana; assembly: GCA_025594305.2. Taxonomy (NCBI): domain Eukaryota; kingdom Metazoa; phylum Arthropoda; class Insecta; order Blattodea; family Blattidae; genus Periplaneta; species Periplaneta americana. Next base: position 117,448,317 of record JAJSOF020000005.1, read on the forward strand.
ATGAATCGCAGCAGTTCCATCACGATACTTAAATATTTATGTGTAAAATTTATTGAAACAAAATCAAAGCTATGGGGACAAAATTAAATTCCGGGACTACGGGGTCATTTGCTCCCCGGGGACAGCAACTCAAAGCCGGTGACTGTCCCCAGAAATCGGGACGTCTGGTCAACCTAGCGTACCTTGCCGTCTTAATCAGAGTTATTTGTCTTACATAATATAATCTAATACAAAAGATATATAATGTAAGGTAATAGTATATTACGACACAAGATTGGAAAGTGTTTTTACAAAATCGAGAAAGTTTTGAAAAACGAACAGAGCGAGTTTTTCATTTCCGAGATTTTGTAATACACTTCACAAACGAGTATTGAACAAAATTTTTACACGATCATATTTTTAAAATTGCAAATAAAACATATTTTGCATTGAAAATTTACAGCAATATTATTTCAAAACCTTGGAAAACTATATTGTAATGGTAACCAACTAACAATAAGTGCACTGTCATGCATCTATTTCAGTATGGTTTTATGTTATGACGAATGGTTTCTCTAGCAACAAGTTTCTGTGTGGGAATTCTAACTTTCAAGGCCTAAAAATAAGAGCTGCAAATACAACAAAAAGACACAATCATGCAAAAATATTATACACTGATGTCAATTCTTGATTTTTTTTATTCTCGCCGATATTGATATTGATTTCTTCGTTGATTTCATTTCCATATACAGTAAAAACTCGATATGAAGCTCCCGCTTAAAACGCTTTTCCACTTTTAACAATCATTTTCCCTAGCCCCTTGACTTATTCTGCATATAACGTTCCTGATTTTATAGTTTTCCCGCTTATTACGACTTTTTCCTCAGGTCTCGAGCAAAGATTATTACATAATATTGTGACAGCTGTCTCGATTCGAAATATGTCCGACAGGGCGCGGAGACGAAACGTTGGTCGCTACGGTATGATGCGACGTAAGGGGAACGACGGCACGCTACCGCAGCAGAGAGGAAGTAAAGCGGCTGCGACTAGAGATGGGGAAAGTTGTTATTTTCCGTAACAGTTCCCAAATGTTCCAGTTCCTAAAAAACCCAGG
>JAJSOF020000005.1:117449509-117480779 GCA_025594305.2 Periplaneta americana
GAAGGAAGTGCTGGAGGAGACTCATGCTGGAGTGACTGGAGGCCACCTGGGAGCCAACAGGACGCTGAACAAGTTAAGGCAGAGGTTCTATTGGTTGCATCAGAGAACCGACACGGAACAATGGTGCCGAAGATGCGACATCTGTGCAGCCAGTCGCGGACCAAGAACCCGCAGCAGGGGAGCCATGCAGCAGTACAACGTGGGAGCTCCTTTTGAGAGGATCGCCATTGATGTTGCTGGACCGTTCCCGGTCACGGATCGCGGGAACCTCTACCTGCTAGTCGCCATGGATTACTTCACAAAATGGCCAGAGGTGTACACGATTCCCAACCAAGAGGCTTCGACGGTGGCCGACGCGCTGCTTGACAACTTCATCTGCCGATTCGGGGTGCCCGGGAATTGCATAGCGATCAGGGGCGCAACTTCGAATCAACCTGATGGGAGAATTGTTCGAGCGTCTGGGGGTGCATAAAACCAGGACCACTCCCCTCCACCCACAGTCCGATGGTATGGTGGAACGCTACATCAAAACCTTGGAAGAGCATCTGCGGAAGGTGGTGTCCAACCATCAACGAGACTGGGATGCCAGAGTCCCACTGTTCCTCTTGGCCTACAGAGCTTCGGTCCACGATACAACAGGGATGACACCGGCAAATATGGTCTTCGGGAGAGAGCTGCGCCTGCCCTGTGATCTGCTGTTTGGCACGCCACCCAGCGCCGACCAGCCAGCGACTGACTATGTGGCAGAACTCACCGAGAAGTTGAATGGAATTCACCAACTGGCCAGAGAGCACCTCAAGATGGCCAGCGACAGGATGAAGGTGCGCTACGACAGATTAGCCAACTCTGCAGGATTCCAGGAGGGCGACCTGGTGTGGCTGTATCGACCTACCAGGATCAAAGGGAAATCACCAAAGCTGCAGCGTGCATGGAATGGACCATACCGCGTGGTGACCCGGATCAACGACGTGGTGTACCGGATCCAGCGACAACCTCGAGGGAAGATGATGGTGGTGCATCTGGACCGATTAGCAGCCTACCAAGGGACTGCCCGGGACGAGCAGCCCTAAGGAGGGGGCAATGTGACAGCGACGTGAGAATCGAACTCACGACCAGCGTCTCGCAAGAAAGCAGATCGCACAGGCTCCACGGAACATTGAGAGAAGATCGCGCGGAGCACTTTGTGATGGCGCGCGGCGTAGAGGGAAAGGGCCAACACGGCGAGAGAGTGGAGCGAGTCTGCGCGCGCAGCTGCTACTTAACGCAGTGAATGTGGAACGACCTTCTCGACTATTCCAGAAGTCTGTCGATGTGGAGATATCGAGATAATTCTCTACACACCTGTAGAAAATTCTCGCAACTATGATTTTGCTATAAAAGAAGAAGCACCAGCGAACTCGAGGAGAGTTTCCAGTTTTCAGTTGATTAGTCAGCCAGTCAGTGAGAAAGCCAGAGCAAGCAAGCCAGTCTTGTGCACCGGAGTTCGACTCGAGTGTGCGTCCGCATCTGCGTCAGCATCCGAAGGCCTGAGTTCGAGTGCAGTGGACCGCAGTTGGAGGGACCCGAGTTCGAGTACAGTGAACTGTCTCTGAAGGTCTGTGGTTCGAGATACTGTGAACTCGTGTGACTGAGATAGAAGAACTGTGAACTGAGAACTGATAGTTCTGATTTGTAAATAGTGCTTTGTAAATATTAGTTAAGATTAACAGTTCATTGTTGTTCGTACTAGTCCAAGTAAATTGTCATTGTCGTCGGTGGAGTGCTATAACAAATACTGTGTTAAGTGAAAGTCCAATTGTTGACGAGAGCGTTTAAGGCGAATTGTAGAAAGGCATTATTGTTGTGGCGAATAAATTACATTGTTGTTACCAACAAAATTCACACTATGTTAAACGTCTCTGAAAATAATATGTTAAAAGCCTAAAGCAGTAAAATGAATATGGCGCTTAAGCGGTAAGAAGAGGGAAATTGTTATATGTGTTACGTTGGGAATACTGAATGTGGTATTTCACACTTACCACGTATTGGTTTTGTGCGGAAAGCAAGCAAATACCCACGATCTCGCACAAAAGAAGTTTTCATAGACATTCACATAGATGTTCCATAATGTTAGTGTATAATATCATCAGCTGGTGGCATGAAAGTAGGAGATTTCCTTAGAATACGGCTCCTTAGCACCTACAAATACGTTATATTTTAATTCATGATTTAATATTAGATTCTCGAAAAGGAACATCATTGAGCCAAATCGAAATGATAGCCGTCCAAATCTTGGATTTAAAATATCGGCATCCTATTCAATTTAAACGAACAAAAAAGAAAATGTAAATTAATGTTAAAAAAATACATGATGAAATTTTAAAAAAGAATATTCTGCGACAAGATGTGGTAGCTATCAAAACGATAAAAATTTATTGAAAATAAGTAATATACATCGAATATTATAAAGATGAATAAAATGGTGATTTATGATGTTCAAAGAAGATTTTAAAATGGTTGATGCAATTGTCTGAAGAGTCTTTTCAGGAACCTTTAATTTTTTTAGGATCTCCAATGTAAATTTGTGAATTCTTCCTCGTGCACCAAATATAAGTCCAATGACATTTCAATCTTGAATATTATATTTATGACTGAGATCATCACAGCATGGAAGGTGAATAACGCGTTTCTCTACAGGTACCTGCTTTGGTTGATCTTAATTAATTTCGAACCTTAGAATGGGGTCAAGATTGAGACAAAATATTATTTTTTGTAAATATCGTGTTATTGGAGAAAATAATTAACAAACCCCTTTTGTTTACAATTTGTTATATGTATTTCCAAAATACACGATAATATTTAGAAGATTTATATTGCATGAACCTTGGAAGTTAATTGAAAATGTTCAGCATATCATTAGGCTGACCAGATTTTTTATGATCCAGTAGGGGACATGGGGACATCGAAAAACCACAAACGCTTTCCTAATCTTTCTCCATTGAAATGTTGAAGAAAATACATGTAATAGTAGATACAACGATAGAACTTTGCACATTAAATTTATAGGGTATCTTAAAGGTTTGAATTAAATGTATATACGAAGGCTATTCATAAAGTAACTTCCGTTCACTTTTTACAAACCTGTGAATGACGTTACAGAATTGGGTTTCAAAAATGTTTGAAAGTATACACTCTAGTTTATTTTTCCACATAGTTTCCAATCACATTGAGCACCTGTCGTAGCCTTTGCCGAGCTTTGAAATTCCGCGATCGTAGAATTCGGCCGCCTGCGACTGAAGCCAACCTACGACCCTGGTTTTCAACTCTTCGTCATCGTCAAAGCGCTTCGAGCCAAGCCACGTCTTCATGTGCATGAAGAGATGGTAATCGCTAGGCGCCAAATCTGGGCTATAGTGAGGGTGATCTAATACTTCCCAGTTGAACTCTTGCAGTTTGGTCGAAGTATGACGCGCTGTATGCGGCCGGGCGTTGTCATGCAGGAAAATCACCTCAGAGCTCAACATGCCACGACGTTTGTTTTGGATGGTCCTTTTCAAGTTTGTTAGTGTTACAGTAACGCTCCGCGTTAATTGTGGCATTCCTCACCAAGAACTCCACTAGCAAAATTCCTTTTCCGTCCCAGAAAACAGTTGCCATGAGTTTCCTCGTGGAAAGTGTTTGACGACACTTTGTGGGTTTTTTTCGGGGAGTGAATATGGCCCCATTGCATTGATTAAAGCTTTCTTTCTGCATTCACATACCGCACCCAAGTCTCATCTCCTGTAACAATTTGATCGAGAAAAGCATCACCTCTTTCGTAACGCTCAAGAAAGGACAGTACTGCGCCCATCCGCTGAGCCTTTTGTTCCTCAGAAAGGAGTTTAGGCATCCATCTGGCAGAAAATTTCCGGTAGCCCAAATCGTCGGTAATGACTTTGTACAGAAGAGTACGACTAATCTGTGGAAAATCCTCACTAAGCTCCGACATTGTGAATCTGCGGTTTGCTCTAACCCTTTCGTCAACCATGCGGTTTACTCTAATCCTTTCGTCAACCAAACGAATCAGATCTGCATTCACGATACTAGGTCGACCACTTCATCATGGACATTGGTTCGCCCCTTTTTGAACATATGGCGCAATTGTCTTACACCATCTTCACTCATTACGTCTGGCCCATAAACTTGACAAAGATGGTGATGAATTTCACTAGCTTTACAGTTTTTGGCCACAAGAAATCTTATTACAGAACGTACCTCACACCTGGCGGGACTTCCGATTGCAGCACACATTTTGACAGCACGTGGCTCAGAGAGGAACAAAGACACGATCTTGACTCTACCGCTACTCGACGCGTATTGCTTCAAGGTACACTCCACCGCAAGAGCGGCGCCACTGTCTCTGTTGTTACGCACGCTATGTGAAAACGGAAGTTAGTTTATGAATAGCCCTCGTACACAAGTAACTTCTATATATAGATAATTATAGCTACTAAGAATTCATTTTCAGTACTGATGCATGCATGGAAGTCTTCCACATGATAGGTCCATTGTACACACTGAATTCTATCACACGCATTTTACAAGTACTTGTCTGAAGAATGTATCTTTTTAAAGATCTGTTCATTCCTATGCAGCTTCACACTAAGTTCTGAGGAATGAAAGTTTTTTTTTTTTTATGTTCTTCACTTGTAGACCTAACAAAGCTTTAACTGTTTCAACTTTTTTTCTGAATTTTTATCAATCCAGATTGAGTCAACTGTGGAGAAAATTCTTTCAACTGATGAATTAATAACCGGAAGACACATGATTAATGACACTATTTTGAGAAGATTTTCGAATGGAATGAATTTTTATCTTGAAATGTTGAAAAATATCATACCACTTTTCACCTGTTGGTTTGTCACAAAATTTCTCATTTTTTAACTACTTACAAATGGACGCTGCTTCAGTTCTAACGCTTCCACACAACTCGAATGCTAAGTTGATTAAAGACAAAGATGCTCTGTGCAGAATATCTCATACTGTGCTCACTGGTTCTTCTGTTTGATACTCAGAAGCGTTCAGAAATGTGCATGAATCGCAGCAGTTCCATCACGATACTTAAATATTTATGTGTAAAATTTTATTGAAACAAAATCAAAGCTTATGGGGACAAAATTAAATTCCGGGGACTAAACGGGGTCATTTGCTCCCCGGGGACAGCAACTCAAAGCCGGTGACTGTCCCCAGAAATCGGGACGTCTGGTCAACTTAGCGTACCTTGCCGTCTTAATCAGAGTTATTTGTCTTACATAATATAATCTAATACAAAAAGATATATAATGTAAGGTAATAGTATATTACGACACAAGATTGGAAAGTGTTTTTACAAAATCGAGAAAAAGTTTGAAAAACGAACAGAGCGAGTTTTTCATTTCCGAGATTTTGTAATACACTTCACAAACGAGTATTGAACAAAATTTTTACACGATCATATTTTTAAAATTGCAAATAAAACATATTTTGCATTGAAAATTTACAGCAATATTATTTCAAAACCTTGGAAAACTATATTGTAATGGTAACCAACTAACAATAAGTGCACTGTCATGCATCTATTTCAGTATGGTTTTATGTTATGACGAATGGTTTCTCTAGCAACAAGTTTCTGTGTGGGAATTCTAACTTTCAAGACCTAACAATAAGAGCTGCAAATACAACAAAAGACACAATCATGCAAAAAATATTATACACTGATGTCAATTCTTGATTTTTTTTATTCTCGCCGATATTGATATTGATTTCTTCGTTGATTTCATTTCCATATACAGTAAAAACTCGATATGAAGCTCCCGCTTAAAACGCTTTTCCACTTTTAACAATCATTTTCCCTAGCCCCTTGACTTATTCTGCATATAACGTTCCTGATTTTATAGTTTTCCCGCTTATTACGACTTTTTCCTCAGGTCTCGAGCAAAGATTATTACATAATATTGTGACAGCTGTCTCGGGATTCGAACATGCGTCCGACAGGGCGCGCGGGAGACGAAACGTTGGTCGCTACGGTATGATGCGACGTAAGGGGAACGACGGCACGCTGGGCCGCAGCAGAGAGGGGGAAGTAAAGCAGTTGCGACTAGAGATGGGGAAAGTTGTTATTTTCTCGTAACAGTTCCAACTGTTCCAGTTCCATGAAAACACTAGGTTCCAAATAACAGTTCCAAAATAACAGTGCCACCATATATTATATAGCCTACGCCGAAGTTCGCTCCACAGCACCGGATCGAATCCCTCCTCCAGTGTTTTTCCCTTTGTGGCCTGACTCCATGTTGTTACCATAGGATCATTCTGTAGGATCAGAAATTAATTTTTACATTATATATATATATATAATTTAATGTGGAACCTGTACCAAAATAAAACACACCAGGAATGAACGAAACTCCTCCAGAGTCAAGTCCCTAAATTCAGTTCTGTCATTCTGTGAAGCGTGTGACACAATTTGTTAAAGCCCTTTAGTCAAAGTAGTTTATGCAAACATTTGGGTAAAAAAGGCAAAAGTATAAGTCGAGGACCATGAGAAAGTCCAGAAGTCATACTGACAGTATTGACACCACGAAACCAGTTACGTTATATTTATGCACGACGCCAGTTCAGGATTAAAAGTTGGTATTGATTTTGTCCCTGAAAATTGTTAAAAGTAGCCAGATCTAGTGACAAAGTCGGTAAATTGATAACACTGCAGCAACGGTTGTCATAATGTAGTTCCATACACGGCTTCATCTTTGAAAGCGAAGGGAGCATCAAGTCGGCCGTGTTCCATAACATCGAGTATATTATAACATGTAACAGCAATTATTTTGTATAACAGGTACAGTACTACTAGTATGTAATGTAACAGTGATGGTTTGGAACAGGCCGTTACGTTATTTTATAGTCATGACTATGTAGTTCCATAATATCGAGTATTTTTTGTAACAGCAAGTTATTTTTTGTAACAGCAAGTATTTTTTGTAACAGGAGCATTTAATGTAACAGTGGAAGAGCCAATAACGTAACAGTGGTATTTAGGAACATGTACGGACGCTAAATGATCACATACTTCCCTGTATGCCATGTGATGCAGTACGATGTCATAATGAGTCGAGAAGTGAATTCCTGGAAATGAAATATTTTCTAATGCTAAATTCAATTCGTAGATCAGGTTTTTCGGAGCAGGAAATATAATGTAATTTTAAATTATTTGTAAATTGGTCACGAAATCGAAATGGATCCCAGTGGTAAATAAAACCTAACCTATTCTTCCTCTTCTGCTTAGCTGAAGGTAACAGTAGTGTTCAATTTCTCCAAAAATGCGTAAATAAAAGCTATAATCATTTCGGACGTGCTAAAATTCATATTAATAATGTACCGTCATGAAGAATAATAATCTCATTATAATTAAATATGAAAATTTACCATTGTACTTTTTTTTAACAAAAAACTTCAATAATACAGTCATGTTTCAACAGATTTTAGTTTAATTTCAAGAATTGGTAATGAAACTAAAACTGTAAAATATTTGGAAATAAAACATAACCTATATATTTTCGTCTCCCTTGATAAAATTCACAATGTAGTTACTATAATACAGGCATTATGTTATTTGATAGAATCCTATACTTAATTAACATCAGTTCAAAGAAAATGTGTACATTTTTTAAAGACTATCTTCGTATCTTTACTATTTATCTTTTACTTTAGTTTCTAACATTTTTTTTTTTCAGTACGACGAAAGGATTCCCAATTCTGCTTTCAAACAGTGGCGCCAGCTTATATGGGCTCGTGGATTCCGAGCCCACCCAATAATTTATCGTGTTTTGAGATTTATTTAACTTAAGGCTCGTCAAATGTTTGAACCCACCCACTGTTTTTCGAAAGTTGGCGTCACTGCTTTCAATAGTACCAAACATGTTCCGTTCTGTGGAACAGGCGTTGTCATAATGTAGTTCCAAAGTGAAACGAGTATTTGTAACCGCAAGTATTTCGTACTAGCTCAGAGCAACACTGTTATTTTGGAACATAGTGTTCCAAGGTGCTGTTACTTTTTGGAACAGTTCCAAACAAGGAACGGTTCCAAAATAACTGTTACGTTATTTTTTCCCCACCTCTAGTTGCGCCTGAGGGAAGAAATCCAGAGAAGTCGAGAGGCGCCATCATCTCGGCATCTGTAGAAATTTCGAGCATCGTAGTTTCTGGAAAGTGTGGTTTCACTGATAAATAGGAGACGCGAAGAAGGAGCCGGCCAGTAGTTGTTAGTTTTTTGGTCAGCAAGCCAGTCAGTCTTGCGTAGCAGTGAAGTCAGCTTCGAGACCGGATTTCGACTTGAGTGTGTGTTCGCAACTGTGCGAGGGTTCAGGCGGAAGCAACGCAGTTGGAAAACTTGAGTTCGAGTGCAGTGGACTGTCCCGGAAGTCCTGAGTTCGAAGTTCAGTGGACTGTCTCTGGAAGACTTGGGTTCGATATTCTGTGAACTTGAGTGAATGAATTAGAAGAACTAGCCAAGGCAACGAACTGTGAACTGAGAACTGACAGTTTGGTTTTGTAAATAGTGCTTTGTGAACATTAGTTGAGATTAGCAGTACATTGTTGTTCTCAATAATCCGAGTGAATTGTCATCGTCGTCTGTGGAGTGCAATAACGAATACTGTGTTGCTGTGTGGAGTGGAAATCCCATTGTTGACGGGAGTGTTTCAATTCAATTACGCAAAGTGATTATTGTTGTCAGAATAAAAGTTACATTATTGTTTGAATTAAAAAGTCACAATATAATGCTACCGAAACTCGCCTTAAAGAACTTAGCATTACGCAATTCAGCACACCTGTAGTGTTCCTTATTCTCTTCCGACAACGTCACTGTATACTGTACCAGGAAGAGTTTCTCTTAATAAAGTTGTCGTTAACACCTGGATCTCGCATGCTAGGGCTTTTAAATAGATATAAACCTAACGATACTGATAATTCTGACGAAATCGGTCTCCTCTTTGGTTTATAACTGAAAAAATCGCTCATCGACAAGACCGAGAAACGATTTGTTGGGAACGTCAGTAGAAGCGAACTGACTGTACTGGTGCGTGTCTACTTTGACTTTCATGACTTCATCGCAGTCGACGACGATCTCGTTACTGCTGAACAACGTACACTATCGAAAATCATTGCTAACCACACCCACAGAACAAAACACTGAAGGCAATGCAGAGGACGATGGTTGCGACGGTCAATCTGTGGCGCACGTTGGTTGCGCCATTTGCGATGGTCAATGCGTGTGTGTTGGTCCACGTGGGCGCCAATGACGATGGTTGCTCTCTCCTTCCTCTGCCGCGTCGCCGACAAAGTCCGGATCGGTTAGCTCAGCTGGGACGCCGATACACGCTGCTGTCCCACGGTGGAGATGATCTCTTTTCAGGGACACTGTGGTTTTGTGGGTGAAGGATTTTATTGTGAATTTTTGTCGATCACATGAACACAATGAGAAAAACCAAGGAGTAAAGTTCCACTAATCTGATTTATTATGATCACGTCCCTACGTAAGTATGAGCGACGGAATACTGGCTGTTATCTTCTCCGTAATCTCGGCAACGTTTTTCTTTTATCTGACGCCTGTTTAAATCACCACTACTATTTCCCCAGTAAGCCACAAACTCGAAAACACGAAGTCTCCACTTTACCACCACGATCGGCTCAATGGCCGGGAATTGTATGAGCCCCCGTCTTGGTTCGCCACACGTTTAAATACCTACTATGATGACGCGCTCTCAAGACGCTACTTTTGGTTTCGGCTAGCTAAAGACATCGCGCGCGTTCCTTGACAATGAAAACCCACGCTTCGGGAGCCTACGCTGCGCTAGAGTTCAACAGCCTTGCGCGCGTCTTCGGGTTGAGTGCCCACACACTTAGGCTTAAGGTAATTGCCGCCTGCAAGACTGTGAGTACAAAAGCACCTATTATACGCTTCGCCGCTCACAACTGCTTGGGTTCGAACACTTTAAGAAACGGAGAAATCTCTGAGATGAAGCTATACCGTATTTGATATAAAATAAATATCTCTTCCTATCACTAGGCCACCCGACTACAGCTTCATGGTGACATGTCGCCTCCGCTACTGTCGAAGTTAGCTGCTCTGAATGCGTTGTCCACCGTCAGAACATAATTGACTCTGATGTGTCGGAAGATTTATTTCGTAAACTCCGTCAGATTGAGAACGATGCTCAAAGTCTGGAAATAGAGGAGACGATATCGTTGAAAGAACACTTTAATAGCCTACAGTAATTTGTTTTCATGTAAAACCATCTATTTTTTTTTAATTTAGACCGACCAGAGGCCGTTTACCAAAGTTATCTATTTTGTTTTCTGTTTTAGTTTTCATTTGTTTTACTTACACTAATACAAACACAATACCCATGCCCGAGGCGGAACTCGAACCCACAACCCTTCGGACCAAGCGATAGGGACATGCCGTGCCCCTACCGCTTGAGCCATCCGGGCCGGCTCTATGATGTATACACTCGGTAATAAAATACAGTAAATGTTTCATCTTGAAAGCTTGTAACTAGAGCCTGGATGTTTAGGCATTTATAACAGTTAAAATAGGCAGGAATAAAGGCAATAAAAACGTAAAAAAAGAGCACAATAATCTTGGAAAAAGGCATTATAAATTTTAAAAAGGCATAATATATTTCAGCAATAAATTTAAATGATATCATCATAACTCACATATTACTCCGTAGGTGACTCATGTTGACTTATAAAATACTTTTTTTTTCGTGATTAAATGTCTTTTCACAAACCTTACATAACAAAATTGTTGCATCGGTTGAAAACACATGCGCACCAAATTCACTAACATGAGCATAAAATTTACTTCTCAATGGTCTACTGAATTTAGGCATTCTAGCTAACCGATCTTATATCTTCTGTCACCCGACAATAACTGACTGTTCCTCACTCAAATTTCTTTCTCCTACAATAATAAACACGTGTAGTACAAAACTGTAACAGTAAGATTTGAAAATAAGAAAGCAAACAATTTAAAATGCTACGTCACAAATTCTATGAGAACGAGCTTAATATTGTGACAGTCGGGAGTCGATCGCGTCCCACAGAGGTCGGGGGCGCACGAGAAAACGAGCGATGCAGCGAAGGTTCTGCAGGGGACAGACGTAAGAGGGGGCGCGAGGTGGTGGCGCGGACGCGACGAAGGGTGAAGGGGAAGTAAAGCTTCAGTCCTCGCTAGACCAATTATCAATATGGGCCCGAGAGAACGAATTAGCCATCAATGTAGACAAAACCGTATCCATGATCTTCCGTCGAGGAGGAAGAATAGCAGCTGAAGATACATTCCGTCTGGAGCACAGGGAGCTACAAAATGTAACCCAATTCAAGTACTTAGGAATCACCCTCCAAACGCATGGGGATATGTATACACAACATGTAAACGAAAGAACCATACATGCTATAAAAGCAATGTATGAAATACAGCATGTAAGCAAATTATCGCTAGAGACAGCCATGACATTATTCAAAGTCAAAATCAGCCCTGTATTGCATTATGGCCTGAACATCATATGGGAGAACCTTACAAAGAACAATCTAAAACGCATAGAACAAGTGAGGGCAACATTTATTAAAAGAGCCCTATCCATATCAAAATATGCTCCATCACGACTATGCTACGAAAAGTCAAGGGAACCCTTCTATATCGAAGATTTGAGACACCAACTACTGCTCCCGTCCACTGCCCAGTACGAGAATCTCCTACAGGAACTCCGAACGAAGAGGTCACAAATATGGAGCGACTTCTATACAACAGAGGCCATGCTGTCCGACGAGTGGAAGAGACCGTACTACGAACTCAGACACACCATCACACGCTTCGCAGTGCATGGTTTTCATTTCAAGATCTGCAAAACGACAGGCTACTATGAACCCAGTGCAGAGTGCGTGTGTAAATTGTGCGAAGGTGCCTGTGAAAGATACCACGCCCTCTCATGCAGACTAAGAATCGAATCACTAACGAGTTTCTGTAGTGAATAAGCATCCATGGAACGAACACACAAAATATGCATATTTTGCGCTTTTCTACCTATTATTAAAGCAGCTGGTGACTGAGGAGAGAAATCCAGAGTATTCTGGATAGGCGTTATCTTCTAGGCATCTATCGACCGTCCGCGAACTCTCCAGAAACTATGGTTTAGTTATAAATACAACACGCGAGTGAACTTTAGTTAGTAGTGTTGTTGTAATCGTTGGACAGCAAGCCAGCCAGCCTTGTGTAGCAGTGAAGCTAGCTTCGAGACCGTAGTTCGACTTGAGTTGTGTCCGTAACTGTGGAGCCGGAAGTCCTGAGTTTGAGTGCAGTGGACCGCAGTTGGGGGACCTGAGTTCGAAGTTCAGTGGACTGTCTCTGAAGGTCTGGGGTTCGAGATACTGTGAACTCGAGTGACTGAGCTAGAAGAACTAGCCAAGGCAAACGAACCGTGAACTGAGAACTGACAGTTCTGATTTGTAAATAGTGCTCTGTGAACATTAGTTAAGATTAACAGTTCATTGTTGTTCTCAATAATCCAAGTAAACTGTCATTGTCGTGTGTGGAGCGCAATAACGAATACTGTGTTGCTGTGTGGAGTTCAAATCCCATTGTTGACGGGAGTAGAATTTAATTGTAGAAAGTGATTATTATTGTTTTGAAATAAAAGTTACATTATTAATTGTAATAAAGTTACAATATTTAAAATTATAAAGCTGATTTTTGGTACCGTGAAGACATGACAATATTATATTTGTAACTGTGGATTGTCGATCATTATTCATATTGCACAAATAGTATTAAAGCACGATTATTAGCACATTAAGCACCTAAATGAATTACTTTTACTTACAATTATTAGTGAAGTTAGTCATTGTTTCAAATATTTAAATTTCATACATATTACATTACAATTAATTAGAAAATTACAAATAAACAAGAAATATTGCTTTAAAATGACAATAAAAAGGCATTTATTATTAAGAAACACCTTAAAAAGGCAAAATAAAAATTGGCCCTACCACTTTGATTTGCTTCAAATCACATTTATATCTATGTAAATAATGATTTACTTCCACCCAGTAAAAAAGGCATTTTGCCAAACATCCGGGTTCTACGTTATAACGTTTTTCAGCTTATAACGCGCTCTTCATCTGGTTCCTTCAAAAGCGTTATATCGAGGTTTTGTTGTATTTAGCATCAGAAATATAAGCTAGAAATTGGAACGGGCAGTCACTGAAGGGAGATAATAAAGAACAGAGAATTGTGAAAATTTTAGATCGAATGCCAACTAAAAAAAGTCACAAAACATAGACTTTACTTACGTTCTGTGTACATTATTCAAAATGATTCACAATCATTCCATTAATATTAGAATTTACAACATTTGGCCTCAAATATGTAGTGGTGCTACTTGCTGCTACCGCTACAATGAAAGGAAAGGTCCCATATTAGCATTAATTTAGTCCAATACATATTTTAACTTGGATATACTATCATTTGCAGATGACATAGTAGTTCTTATAAACTCGGAAGATGGTCTACAACATTGTTTATCAACCTCCGCTCCTAAGCGAACAATACGATATGAAAATCTAAAAATAATAATACAAAAGTCACGGCTATTGCAGGAAGAACACCCGTTCCTACCAAAATCTATGTTTGCAATAATTTTATTAATAAGACCGCTGAACAAGTTGCTTCATTTAAATACTTAGCACATTATGTTAGTTATGAAAATCAAATTAAAGTGTCAACCAAAATTTTAATTTAGGGTAAATTAGGGTCTGTTGGACACTTCGTGTTTTAACGTGTTACCTCGCCACTTGTGGGCACCACATTCTGCTAGAAGTCAATGACGGAAGTAGCCACGAGTGGGGCTACTTCCGTCATTGACTTCTAGCAGAATGTGGTGCCCACAAGTGGCGAGGTAACACGTTAAAGCACGAAGTGTCCAACATGCCCGACTGTCCAACAGACCCTAATTTACCCTACAGCAGTTCAATGAAAATTATGAACGAGGTATTTCATCCTCCTTAGATACAGTTGTACGATCGCAGAATAAATATTGAATAGCTATTAGTCGAATAGCCTACCAATGTAGAATAAATGGAGCATCGTGTTCTATAACGTTTGTTTATTCCAAGGCTATCTATTCCATAGTTAGCAGAATTTGAACAGAGGCTGGCAATATTTTAAATTATGTTCTTCTTAAAAGTGCATTCACAATACCAGTACATTTTTAATATCTATGAACATATTTTGTGTACGGAGATTATTATAAAAAAATTAAGGATCCCGGAAGTTCAGTGCCGCTCTCACATAAGCCCGTCGTCGGTCCTTATCCTGAGGAAGATTAATCCAGTCTCTATTATCATATCCCACCTTCCTTAAATCCATTTTTATATTCTCCCATCCACGTCTCGGTCTCCCTAAAGGTCTTTTTCCCCTCCGGCCTCCCAACTAACACTCTATATGTATTTCTGGATTTGCCCATACGTGCTACGTGCCATGCCCATCTCAAACGTCTGGATTTAATGTTCCTAATTATGTAAGGTGAAGAATACAATGCGTGCAGTTCTGCGTTGTGTAACTTTCTCCATTCTTCCATTCTCCAGTAACTTCATCCCTCTTAGCTTCAAATATTTTCCTAAGCATCTTATTCTCGAAGACCCTTAACCTCTATTCCTCTCACAAATTTAGAGTCCAAGTTTCATAGACAATCGGAACAACAGGTGATTTAACTGTTTTATTTATTATAAGTTCCAGTTTTTTTAAAGCAACTACATGACAAAAGCTTCCCAACCGAATAATAGCAGGTATTTCCCATATTTATTCTGCGAACAATTTCTATTTGTTATTGTTGCTCCAAAGTACTTGAATTTTTCCACCTTTTCAAAGCATAAATTTGCAATTTTTATATTTTTATATCGTACTATGTTCTGGTCACGAGACAAAATCATATACTTTGTTTCTCGCGATTTACTTCCAAATCTCTCCCTTTACTTGCTTCAAGTTAAATTACCGTGATTTCCCAAATAGTTTGTGGATTTTCTCCTAACATATTTACGTCAAGCGCATAGTACCAAATCTCATAACCTTATTCCTTTGCTGTGGTCGCAACAAAGAATCAGTTCCATTCCAGGCATATGTTATGGTTTCGTAACAAGTTGTTCTTTTCAGTGATGGGTTGTCAGCCCTTCGTCCAACCCCCAAGCTGCAGAACCACTCCTTAACGGCTGTTCGCGACTGCTTATTCAATATATTCCTAGCTACCCTCCATATCTGGAGGCCGTCTCCTCTATCCATTAAATTAAAAAAAAAAAACTATTAGTTTTTAACGTTTTATTTTCTAAATAATGATGTAACTCTTCTCCGAATGATTTAAGAACGAAGCTATTTTTGAATTGAAATGTTTATTTCATATTTTCTTGTATCGACAAAATAAATTTCATATCTTGGAAAAAATTTCTCCATATTGTGCCGGTCTCTAAATATCACCAATATTTCTTCATGCAGGACAAATCCCTCCCAGACTTCAGACTAGGCATCACTTCTTCTCTGCCTTCTATTGAAGGAAGCATTAAGTTGTAACCAAATCTTAGAAAAGTTAGAAAATAGAAGACGAAGTCGAGTCTTCGCTGTTTCCAAGATTCTGTTCCACACTTAACGCATGTGTATTGTACTACTATTTTTTCACGATAATACACCCAAATACAGGGTGTTTCCGGGCTAGTGTTATAAACTTTCAGGGATGATGGGGAAGGGCAAATGTATCAATTTGAGATAAGGAACCCTGGTCCGGATATTACTGAGTCGAAAGTTACAAGCAGAAATAGTTGTGTGGAAACAAATTAATTTTATTCCTCTGTAAACCTTATTTATGTGTATTTATCTGTACATCTTACACATACTGCATTCATCTGACGTTGTTTACGTTGTCTACTTACAGTTTTCCATTCAGTGCGCTCTCTGAGGGGTGGGGACAGGAAACTACACTAAAGCAATGCAGATGGCGTAATGCGTAACGGACATGGTCGGTCATGATATGCACATCTATAGACAGCAGTGTATGTGTACAAGTTGCAGTGTCCAGTCGATCAGTTCTAATGAAATGGAGGAGTACACGAGAGCGGAATATGCAGACCTGATTTTCGAATACGGATGAGCCAATGGCAACAGTAAACAAGCTCACAGATTGTATCGGGTCAAGTACCCAAGTAGGAGACATCCGACCCATACCATCCTTCCACGGCTGTCACAAAGGTTAAGGGAAGGAGGGCACGTGGTGCCAAATTACAATTCCATTTCCACACAACTATTTTTGCTTATAACTTTCGACTCAGTCATTTCCGGACCATGGTTCATTATCTCAAATTGATACATGTGACCTTCCCCATCATCCCTGAAAGTTTGTAACAGTAACCCGGAAACACCCGGTATAACTGCACGATAATTTTTGCACTGAAAACGCAATTTTGTCAGCTATTATACATTCAGGGGAGTATTAGTTTGCCGAAGAGATTAGTAAAAGTTGGTATCTATTGTTTTGTTTTTATATCTCGGGCCCACTCTAGAAAAAATGATGAAAATAAAATATTAACCACATAAAAAATGTAATTTGAGGGGCGATTAGACGCATTATATGGCATTGCATTAAATAATACAAACGCGGTGAATTGTTTGAAATTATGGATTTATTAATTTTACAGCACTATAGGTTATGGTTTTATATCATGTTTAAGATTTCGTTGAACTTATTCTCATATATTCGTATAAAATTGCTAAATCACCAAGAATCTTCCAATGCCATCTCTCTTAATAGGGTTTCCGATGCGCTTACTTTTTTTTCTAAGTAGACTCCACTTTCTCACTAATACTTTTTTTCTTTTTCTATGTGTTCCCTCATCCAGAGCTATCAGTTTTTTTCAACGTTTGCAATCGCAAGCCAAGCGAAACGCTCAGTTCGTTTTACTCGCAGTAACTCGGGAACTAGTAAGATTTTGAATAGCGGCTCTTTTAAAAGTAATATTCATTCTTTTTCAACATTTCTCTCGCTTTGACCGCTGTCTAACGCTAAAAAAAATGTTGCCGCTAACCAACTTTTGAAGGCGTAAATGTTTATTTTGAACAGCTCACTTCGAAGTTAGTACTAGTATTTTATTCTCACTTTTCAAAATCGATTTTAATTTCGATTTTTTTCTCTTTGCTTTCCTTAGACATTGACCTTGAATACTAAAAATACCAGTGCGATTGACTATCATAGGAGCTACGGAAATCACGAACATTGTGTGTGAAGTGTGCTGGGTGCAACTAAACTCCGTTTCTGGAATCTGTTGAGTACAGGGGGCGAAACAAGTCCTTTGCGCAAGTAGTGAGTGAAGGAGGCCAGTCCAATGACCCGCTCTGGGGGAAAGCATTACTTGAAAGAGAGCGAACGATAATTTATATTTGATCTCAATTGCAGTGTGCGTCGCCATGGAGAGTACTATTATCAAATGAAACACACCGTTGGCGGTCACATATGTAGGAGTCCATTCAGTTCAAAGTATTGTCTGACAGGTGCAAAGTCTTCATCTTTGCAAGAAGCAGGTCGATATCAACAGAACTAAAGTCATTGCTGATATCGAGAAGAGTTAGTGCCGTTACTTCACCCCTATCCATAGCTTCACGGATGTAATCAGTCACTTTAAATAGAGTTGTAGTAGTGCTGTGTCCAGGCCTAAAAACCCGATTGATAGTCATCAAGGAGTTTGTGTTCGTCGAGATAGTTCGTAAGTTGTCTGTGTACAATATGTTCTTATGCTTATATGTTCTAATGCTTCCTCTAAGGGAGGGAGGCAACTGTAATTCTATCCCACACTGACCTCCTTCATTTGTAAGCCGGACAGTGTTCATACCATCCCCGCAACAACAGTAATTGATGTAACATTTTTATGTCACTGTATAAATAGGATATTGGCACCACAATAGCTTTAAAATATTATGTTGTATCAGATTTACGCCGTTCATTTTTGTTTAGGCAGCCCAAATATCAGTGAAGACATGTGGGAGGTATTTAATGGTTCCGCAGGCGGAATCAGAAGTACGCTATGGATATCGTCAACTAACATCGTCACGTCAATATTACGAATTTTATTTTTCGTGTGATAATTTTATGTTATTCATGTGTAGCCAATCTGTTATGTTAATTTTTTTTTCGGCTTTTCAACGCTTCTTGTAGTCACTTTTTCACTGTATATATTTAACTGAGTTATTTGCTCTTCTAATATTATCCAATCTGAATTTGTTTTCTTTCACTTGAATAAATAACGGACATAATAAGGTACCTGTAAAGAACAGACAGTGTACAGTTTTAACACAATGTATTCATTTATTTCAATATATTTTTAGTATGTCACTTCTAGCTACACTATCATTAGAACGTCACAACCTATGGACCTGGACCATGTCGACGTATGCTGCTTGCTGGAATATATTATATTGAACTTCCCTGTCTCTGTCATTCACTGTTGCTGTCACAAGTTTTAGACATTCGAACCGTGAATGATTACCGAAGGCAGGATACGAGCTTTTATAGCTATAGCTGTGGAATATTCCGGTTCTCAAGATGTTCAATAGATTAAATATTTCCGTTTTAAAGTAGTATTAACTAGAATCTTCTTGAATTACCTGCTATCGTAGTTCGACATTAGAGAGTACGAAAAGAACAGAGGATCGAACTCTCACAGACAGTCGAAATATTCATAGAACACATTACATTAGCTGACAGCCTTGAGAGATCCGCCTATTACAAATTAATGTTTCTTTATACACCTTGATTACACAACGTTTAACACTATAGCACTTTGGAAAACGTATTGTATGCCTTTCACGTGTTAAATTTTATGTTATCTTGTTAACATCTTTCGGCCTGCTATTGGCCATGATCAGAACTAGTTGTTACTGGTCTTGGCGCATTTTGTTGTGTTTCATGTGGGGTGTGTTTGTGTAGCGTAATGTGGAATCAAAGAGTGTGTGTGTGTGTGTGTGTGTGTGTGTGTGTGTGTGTATGTTCTACAATTGAGTTGTATGTTAAGAATTTCATTTGGGTGTGTTTTTGTGTGTTTGTATATTTCGTATTCTTCTAGTGTGTTTAGTTTCTGGCTTTTTGGTTGGATGTGTAGAATTTTCATATGTGTTGATGTTTTGGTATGTGTGGTTAGCATTTGTGATGTGTTCTGCATATGTGGAAGTGTTTTGTAATTTTGTTATGGCTGTGATGTGTTCTTTGTAACGTGTTTGAAATGATCTGCCTGTCTGTCCTATATATAAGTTGTTGCAGGTGTTACATTTGAGTTTGTATACGCCTGTGTGGTTGTATTTGTTTGTTTGTGTTGTATGTGTGTTGAGATGTTTTTGTAGAGTATTATTTCTTCTGTATGAGATGTTATAATTTAATTTCTTGAATGAGGTTGAAATCTTGTGTAGTACAAGAAAACGGATACAATCCCAACATAATAGGCAACATAATACTAAAGAAAAAACATAATCACAAAAAAGATAAGAATACAACACAAACACAAGAACACAAAAATACATCACACTAACATACGAAAACAAAAACACACACAAGATTGCAACCTCATTCAAGAAATTAAATTAGAACATTGCATACACAACAAATAATACTCTACAAAAGAATCTCAACACACATACAAAACGAACAAATAAATACAACCACACAGGCGTATACAAACTCAAATGTAACACCTGCAACAACTTATATATAGGACAGACAGGCAGATCTTTCAAACACGTTACAAAGAACACATCACAGGCATAACAAAATTACAAAACACTTCCACATGTGCAAAACACATCACAAATGACAACCTCACATACAGAGACATCAACATAGACATGGAAATTCTACACATCCAACCACAAAGCCAGAAACTAAACACACTAGAACAATACGAAATATAAAAACACACAAAAGACATCCAAATGAAATTCTCAACACACAACTCAATTTCAGAACACACACTCTTTGACTCCACATTAAACTACACAAACACACCCCTACAGGAAACCAAAAAAAAGCGCCAAGACCAGCAACAACTAGTCCTGATGATGACCAATACCAGGACGAAACACGTAACAAGCTAACATAAAATTTAACACGTGAAACACATATCAAACGTTTTCCAAAGTAATGTTTCTTTACTCAAAAGCATCGTATGAATCAATATATTAATCAGTCAATCCGTTTACATATTATATATATATATATATATATAATTATTTTAGCTGCTTTGAATCATTATTGAAACTAAAATACAAGCACTGAGAGTTAGAGAATTGTAACGACCAAAAGTTCCCGTGTTATGCATGTTGTCTGAACGGCCTGAATAAGAGACACTGTACAGCATTTCATTGAAGACATAACTCTTAATATGCAAGAAAAAAAGTTATACAGTAACAAGATTTTAAATAGGCAGGTTCATGTCCACTTATAAAAAGTCAATGATTAAAAATCAAGACAGTTATAACCAGTTTTATTGTTTGGAGGAAATGAAAAATGAATTAGAAGGAAAAAAATACTACAATTTAAAACTATAAGTGAATGTTATTTCTTTATTGTAAAATTACACGCATAATTATTTCTGTATTCTACTATCAACAGGTTACGATGGAGCAAAGTGATTCTCTCCTTCGGCATTATTTCCATCTTGCAGACGACAAATGGAAGCTATTACGGTCACTCCTATTGCCTGCAGTGATTTGCATACTGATTGCAAGGTATTGCTGGAAGAAGAGGAGATATTGGTACCTTGCTTTCAAGATTCCTGGACCAACACCTCTTCCGATAATAGGAAACATACTCATGTTTGTCACGAAATCTCTGGTTGGTTGTTTTAAAACAATAAATCAGATTACTGAAAATTATGGTCCAATAGTAAGAATTTGGGGAGCTCAAAAACATGTGGTGTTGATTACAGATGCAGAGAGCATAGAAAAAATTATGAAAAATAAGTCATTAGATAATCGAGGTGCATATGTATATAAGGTAGGGAAGCCTATTTTTAACAATGGATTAATTTTATCTAATGGGAAAACATGGCGTTTCCATAGGAAGATTATTAATTCCGCATTTCATGCTAATATTCTTGATGGATTCGTGCATAAATTTGCCACACACTCCTTGATTTTAAATGAAAATTTAAAGGCAGTGTCAAATGGTTCTACATTTGACTTATATCCTTACACATTTCTTTGTTCCACGGATATTATAGCAGACACAACAATGGACGAAGCCGTAAATGTCCAAAGGTCTCAAGATCATAACTTTACTAAAGTTATTCTAATGGGTCTGGAAGTATGTGTGGAAAGATTTCGGAAACCTTGGCTACTTAATGATTGGACCTACTCTCTAACTAAGCTTGGTAAAGAAATGAAATTAATAATGAAGTATACCAGAGAAAACATTTGTTACTACGTTAAGCAGAGAAAATGTAAATTCAATAAATATGGTAAGAAGAAGACTGATCTAGATGACAAGGAGTCCGTTTCTAAAACGGAACTCTGCTTATTGGACTTGATGATAGAAAACGAAACGATGAGTATGGAGGAAATTTGTGACGAAGTAATAACTATCTTAAGTGCGGGTTCCGAGACAACTGCAACTGCATTCTGCTACGCGCTGTGTTTGTTGGGAATACACCATGATGTTCAAGAGAGAGTTCTTGAGGAACAGAAGTTGATTTTCGGTGAAGACAAGTACAGACCTGTTTGCAGTGCAGACCTGTCTCAGATGACTTATTTGGAACAGGTAAGAATTTCAATATCTTATCATGGCATTGCAGTCTTTTTAGGATCACCTGCTCTCTGTACTCACTGATCTGTATTATCTATTGTTTTCACGTTGATTTTAAAATAAGGGCTCTTTATATTCAGAAATCATCTCATTCATCAGTTTTCCGTGACATTCAAACTGTAATATCTGTAAAAGTTTATCAATACTTCATTCATCAGTTTTCCATGACATTCAAACTGTAATATCTGTAAAAGTTTATCAATACTACAAATACGGTACCCGAGATATTTGAATAATAATAAACACATCATACCTTTCGTTCTGCTATACTGTTATATTTTATTTTTTTTAACTGTAGTAGTTTCACCTGAGGTTTTGATTTATCTAGAGAAAATCGAAACTCGAGTAGGATTTAGTTGGCTATTACACGATTAGAAGACAGTATATAATGATTAGAAGAAATAAAGTACCGGTGCTCTAATATAATAAAATATTAATAGACTTAAAATATTAAACTCTTGAAAATGCATTATTGCACCATCTCATCATTACAAATATTCCGTTAGATGGCAATAGTGTGTTGTGATTTGTAGTGCTCTGAGTTCTGCAGTCACAACTGGCCTACGTCTATGTTCAATATACAACGGAGTGGGCTATGGAAATCAGCTCTCCTTGGCAACGGTTTTGTTGTTAATTGTTTTGTATCTTTCTGACGAGAAATAAAACTGTTCTTGAGTTTCATTTACTCAGTATATTCTAGCTACAATTTGGTGACCCCGACGTGATATGAACACACACGAAAATACAGAGCAAAGTTCTTTACCAACTAGTAGTGGTAACAAAGTCGTTGTGTGTGCACAACGTATTGAGAAGCCTCCTCCATTCTACAAGGACGATCCAGATCTGTGGTTTGCAGTAGTGGAAAATGCCCTCAGTTTCGCAGGGATTACTAGAAATCAAGCAAAATTCCAATATACTGAGTAAATGAAACTCAAGAACAATTTTATTTCTCGTCAGAAAGATACAAAACAATTAACAACAAAACCGTTGCCAAGGAGAGCTGAATTTCCATAGCCCACTCCGTTGTATCATGAACATAGACGTAGGCCAGTTGTGACTGCAGAACTCAGAGCCCTACAGATTAGCTGTTCTCTTGTTAACAATTGTGCCACCTATACAATCTTCATTGAACTCTATGAACGATTACTAGGCAAGAAGGTTTTGTTGATTCGTTTTCATTTTGATTAAACCGTTGCATTCCACTTTAATTATCAATATATATTAAACAATCTCTGATAAGTAACTATAATCTCATACAGCAGAAGCTGTAACATAACCTAATATAAACTACATAAATTATAGAAAATTTTAAATTAAGGAGGATGAGATAAACACGAATCGTTTAAAAAGGTACAAAATTATTGAAAGTACAATGTTGGCAAACAAAGAAACAAATGTTAGGGAGGTGATAAAAACAAACAAATGCTAGGGAGGTGATAAAAAACAAAGGCTAGGGAAGTGAAAAAATTGTAGGATAAAGTCATGATTGGTTGAGACACGTCATTCCGTACCGTTTTATTGGTCAAAAGTAGTATGACGTAGTAAAATTGGAATAGTCAAAATTAGAGCACTTCGTTATACAAACGGAAAAATCCGCTATTTTTATCCCACAATCAAGGTAACATCACAATTTTAACATGAGATCATGTATAAGGTCAAGATTATGTAGGGCCTATGCATGTTTAAGGTTGGGAGACAGTAAGCTGTCACTAGGCTATAGTGTCTGTGAAATAAGTAAATACAATGGTAAAGTAAATCCACGTGAAATAATAAAAGTTTGAAAGTATATTAAAAATATAAAGTAAATCCTATATGCATTCATTTAAGTGAAAATTAATGAAGTAATTAATTTAAAAATATAAAATATGAAGTAAATTAGACCCTATGTGCGTTAATATTTAGATGAAAGTTAATTCAGTAACTAATCCAAAAATCTAAAGTAAAGTAGACCCCATGTCGATTAATGTTTCGATGAACATTACATTATTACAAAATAGGCTATTAAGTAAAGTAAATACTATGTTAATTAATTTTTCCATGGAAATTAATCAATTAATTTAAAGGTAGAAGGCAATTACAAATAAAAAAAATTGGTCTGCATGTGGAGACTCGAACTTTCAACTTAAAAACCAGCATTTTGACCACTAGACTACCAATAACAACAATGAATTAAACCCTCTATGTGAAGCAGTGCAGCCTGAATAAATGTTTCAATAAATGCACTTGCAATCCCCTGATGTCTACTGAATGCAAATATTGAAATCAAATTTCATTTCTTGGAATATTTGACCATAAAATATGTTGAATCATATTTATATTACATAGGTAATTATTTATTGTTGGCGTCCAATCCTTGAGTCTCGAATTTATGAGCCACTTATTTCTTCTTTGTCAGCATTAAAATGGTACAATTTGTTAGACTCCATACTTACAATTATTTGTACAATTTGGAGCAGAACAACGAACCACTGAGTATAATTATTAATTTAGTTTAATGTTTAAAACTAAAATGCATCATATAACAGAAATTCCACTTTTCACATTGTTGTTTCTATCACACTCACGTCACGTTACATCACTCGCTTGGGAATCAACATGGATGATTGTCTTCTTGGTTCATATAGTGCTTTAGTCAAAACAATACGTCGGTGACATGTTATTCACATTTACTATTAGCAATATACTGTATATAGTCAATTTAACAGCTGGAATTCAATTTAAACAAAAAACACAGCAATTTAAATATTGAGGGGGAAGTCTGAAACCAGGCTTAATTTGCATTTTAGATTTCACCCCCCACTTCACAGCCGCCCCCACTTTTACGTTTAAAATTGCACCCTATATTTTTATACTTAAATATGAAAGCGCATTCTATTGTTTACACACCTCATTAATTTCATCTCTTTTGTTTTATATCGTTGCCTGGAAACCTCAATTGTTGTTACTGTTGATTAGAGTTGAAGCTACAATGCCATTGAACATTTTTTGTAATATTTGTGTTCGTGTATTAAATTATTGTAAAATGGTGTATACCCTTCAAGAGAGAACAGAAATCGTATTTATTTATGGAGCTGAAAACCGTTGTGCTCGTAGAACTTCTAGAGCTTTCAACGAGGGGCATCCTGAGAAAAACAAGTCAACAATATTTCATAGATCTAATACAGAAATTTGAAGAAACTCGTTGTGTGCAATAAAGCAAATGACCAACCTAGAAAACTAGATGAAATTTCGCATGATTGAAATACTATAGGTCAGCTCTCTTGGACAGGCTCCCCAAGTGTAGTGCACCTTCAGCTCACCCTACACTCCTGTAGGAGGCAGTTGCCCTTATGGGATTTCAGGCTTTTGTGTTTCGTATATATATTAGGTAAAAGGACTTAACCCTAATTTTTAATGTGACTTTTTTACTGTCATTAGTGTAAATAATTCAAATTTAATTACAAAACGTGAAGATAATTTTTTTTTGACAATTATGTTTACATTTCTTCATATAAACTAACTAACAATAGTGTGTTAAAATTTAATAGCCGTTTCTGAAAAAATGTCTGTTGTGGGATAAGTTGTTTTACCTGAACACCATTATATATTACTGGTTAGGTAATTTAAAATAAATCCACTTCATAATTATTTTTCTCCACAGGTAATAAAGGAGACTCTGCGCCTCTTTCCACCAATCCCCTACCTAATGCGTTCCCTAACTGAAGACACTGAAGTGGGAATGGGATACACGATACCGGCTGGATCATATTGCGTTGTCAACGTCTATCTCACGCACAGAAACCCTGAGTATTACCAGAACCCTACAGCATTCTTGCCAGAGCGCTTTTCTGCCGAGAACAGCGTCGATCGACATCCTTACGTATTCATCCCATTCGGAGGAGGTCGCAGATCGTGCGTTGGTAACAGATATTCCATGCTGAAACTAAAGACCATGTTGTCCACTGTGCTGCGACGGTATCGCGTCGTTGACACGCCTGGCGGCAGGAAAGAGATAGAGGAAAACCTGGAGGTTGGGTTGGTGATGAAACCTAAAAGAGGTTTCCAAGTCCAAGTATTGCTCAGGGATTAGAAGAGACCGAAGTAGCCAAATGTTATCACTGAAGTGTTGTGTGATAGTCTGTAATTTAAACACTGTCTTTAAGATTTTTCTGGTCACCATAAGCAACATATAAACAGTTCTGGTTTCTGTTCTTTCTTCAAGGAACATATTATGAACTAATAAGATAGCAGGTAAGGTGTTCTATTTACAAAAATTGAATTCGACTTTTATTCATTATTAGGATGAATGTGATAGAGATTGTTTCGACAAACTGAGAAGATTCAAAACGGCTTGAGAAATACATCTTTTATTATTTTTTTTTGTCATTGCGGAAGCTTGTAAAAATTGGCAGATATGTAAAATTATGGTACACTAAAGTCCATGAATGCTGCTATGAACGTATTTTGAAATTTGTTTGATGGTAGCTGAATAAGTCCCATTTATTTATGAACAAAACTGTACTATTACTTGTAAAAACTTACTTCTTAACATTACAACTTTTTCTGGCCAGGTGGCCTCACAGAAATGTGAGGAATGTACGCGTTACAACAGAAATGCTCAGAAAAACTGGAGCACAATGTATATAATAGAGTAATAAGAAATTGCGGATCAATTTAAAAAAGAAAACATTTAAATTATGTCTTTGTTTAATGGAAGACAAGTTTAAACTTTCATAGAAAGCATATAAAATTATAATAATTATAACAATAATTATTATTATTATTATTTTGTCCGCTGCCCCCCCGGTAGAGAATCACTGGTTTAGAATCCACAATAGGTCAGTGTAAACCTGAATCATCCATCCATCCTGGAGCGGACATTGAAAACAGGTCCAGACAACTAAGCAAGACCTTGATTTCATTCTTCTAACTTCAATAATTATGTTTTTTATACAGAGACACATTCCCGACATACCGGTTAGCCACTGACACTCTTGAATCCTTGTGACTGGTTCTCAGTCAATAAATTAGTATTAAATTGTAACAAAACTAACATAATTCAATTTAAATCGCAAACTTCTAGCGCAATAATTAACAACAGATCCCTATTAGAAACAACAACTAAATTTCTTGGCTTAAAAATCGATAATGTGTTAAACTGGAAATATCATATTAAAGAAATTACCCCCAAACTAAATTCAGCTTGTTTTGCTATTAGAACTATGCAAAAGATAGTAAATATCAATACCTTAAAAACAATATACTTTGCATACTTCCACTCGGTAATGAGTTTTGGAATAATATTCTGGGCAATTCCACAGATAGTAACAGTATATTTCTATTACAAAAAAGGGTTATTAGAATAATAGTAGGTGACAAATTTAGGGATCTTGTAGGACTATTTTCAAAAAACTACAAATAATGCCCATGGCTTGTCAGTGTATCTTTTCATTAATAATCTTCCTCGTA
Organism: Periplaneta americana; assembly: GCA_025594305.2. Lineage (NCBI taxonomy): Eukaryota > Metazoa > Arthropoda > Insecta > Blattodea > Blattidae > Periplaneta > Periplaneta americana. Next base: position 117,476,839 of record JAJSOF020000005.1, read on the forward strand.
TGTAATCGTGAAAACTTTGTAACTAATTCTACAGTTCATAGCATAAATACACGTCAAAGAAATGACTTTCATACTCCATCGGCAAGTTTATCGTGCTATAAAAAAGTGCGTTATATGGCAGTAAAAATTTTTAATAGCCTCCCTATCGATATAAAAATGAAACTCAAAACATAAGATTATTTAGGGCCAAATTAAATAAGTACCTAATTTCTCACGCCTTCTATTCTGTAGGTGAATTCATGACATTCAATAACACTTCATGAAATTGATACTAAAACTTTGTGTTGTACTAGTAGACCATATTGTAAATCTCGTCTGTATATATATTTCATCTAGACTGTGACTATAAATTAAGATTTTATAATAGTATTAAGTACACAAAGCAGAACTGCACGAATTGTATTCTTCACCTGACATAATTAGGAACATTAAATCCAGACGTTTGAGATGGGCAGGGCATGTAGCACGTATGGGCGAATCCAGAAATGCATATAGAGTGTTAGTTGGGAGGCCGGAGGGAAAAAGACCTTTAGGGAGGCCGAGACGTAGATGGGAAGATAATATTAAAATGGATTTGAGGGAGGTGAGATATGATGATAGAGACTGGATTAATCTGGCTCAGGATAGGGACCAATGGCGGGCTTATGTGAGGGCGGCAATGAACATCCGGGTTCCTTAAAAGCCAGTAAGTAAGTAAGTAATAGTATTAAGTTTTTTGATTTGTTCCATATTCTAGCTGTAAAGCAATGTATGAATACAGTACCATGGAATGTTAATAAATACAATACAATACAATACAACATTGCACCCAATTTGATTCCACAAACTTTCTCATTCTGCGTATTCCGAATCTCACCGGTCCGGTGGCATCAATGACGTCACGTTGTAGCAAAATAAGGAACAAAACTGCTGGAAGGATCGATGGCTGTCATGGCGACTGTACTAGTTGTTGTCTATGCTACGCTAGCAAAATTTTGCGAAATTTTCGTACTCCCATCTCGTTCAAAGAAAAGATAGCATAAACAATTTATTTCTTGAACCAGCAGTAATAACGGGTCCGTTGACATGTTCGCACATAAGCCATTAACATATTGTTTTTAAGTTCTGCTCATTATAAACAATACAGCAGAACTAAAGCAGAACACACCGCCATTACACAACAGTGCACGATGTTTTTCGTCTGCTAATTCCCGCCCTATACAAGAACCAATCAGATTCATGATGGCGGCTGATGGAGACTGCCACCACCTCTGCAAGTTGATGGCACCGGTGCGACACCGGTGGAGCATCAATGACGTCATCGGTGGAATTCGGAACATCGTGATGCCATCGGATTGCTCACCGGTGAGATTCGGAATACGCTCATTGATTCCCATTTATCGCAGGGGTCCTGGATTGATAATATTCGAATTGATTCCCAGTCATTCAATGGATTCATGTTTGTTCGTATCCGAGTTGATTCCGAGATTTTCCTTCCCATTTTGTAGACTCAAGACTGTCTACTTACAAGGTAACAACTACTTCACGCAAATTTCTTGTAAATATATATGGGTAAAATGTGTGAAATTTGTCAATAAAATAATGACCTAAAATTGAAAAACTTCCAACATACGTGTGTTTAAAAATATGTTGAACTTGTCAATAAAATACAGAACTTAGCAATTATTAAAAATCTTTACTTAATCTTGCGGAGAAACTTTCAACACACGGAAAACGGCTATTTTCTCCGCTACGATGATTTATTATATTTTGTAGTTCAATATAGCTACTACTCTTCCGCTTTTTTTTCTATTGTTGGTATTTTCATTGCTTCGAAGCTGTATGTAGGTGCTACATTCAATTTCGTTTATAATTTCTATAATTTCTGAAGTTTGCGAAATAACAATGAAAATATTCCAGCGGCTCGACAATGACAAACTAGCATCGACCGGTTTGAGAAACTTACCGATAACAGAGAAATGAGAAAACAGCGCTAAATGTTCTCAGAGAATTAACGAACGAGAGAGCATTACAATAACTAGAGAGTTTAGTCGAGAGTTATTACGCAGTAATAGTATGTTAGTATTTCATTAGGATCCAAATGTTGAGTTTTTGTGCTCATTTTAATTGTATTCGAATAGGTAAAATGGACAAAATACGCAATAAATGCAATGCAAAAAATTGGCTAATGAACGAAACGGATTATTGTTCCGCTGCCGGAAATGTTTTTATTCCTGAGATTCAAGAACCTTTGCCAATCGATTAAAACATATTTATAGGAGTACATCTGTTACCAACAGAATTTTTTAAATTTTATAATTAAATTATATGTAAGATAGTAGGCCCACAACATCTTATTAGAAATGGCATCGTTTGATGCAGAAGAAATTCACGACTGCAATTTTATACCAATATTAAAATTCAGGGACAGGCTTATCACTTAATTGGAAGTGTTCTTTCACCTGGGAGTAACGATTCTCAGTTGTTAGAGATCATTGTACACTCATAATAAATTAAAGGTTCAGAGCCATAGTGAACCAAGCGCCATTTATTAAAAACGAAGAAAGCAAGGGTTAAAGTTAAGTGAATACCATAGTTTACTAAAGACTGATATATCATTTAGTTTTCATGTGTATACTTTATATTATTTGCTATATGTTTCCATTTAATTATGGTAATAACTTCATTCTAACCCTTGTTTTCTACGGTTTTAGTAAATGGTGCTTGGTCCACTATGGTTCTGAACCCTTCAAATGTTTTAATTTAGGTCTGTCTTTTGAAGTGCAAGAAAATAAATTATGAATCCTAATATCATTCGCAACGTGATTAAGCAAGTGAATGTGTTGCATTTATTATGATTCGTTCTTCTATCTCTCGACATTATTTATTCTTTTATATAAATTTAGTAAGTAAGTTTAGTTTTTAGCTATTTAGTTTATAATTTTTTCCAGTTTTATTTGTTTTGCTAATATTTATCGATACTGAAAAGATATGTACAGATGGGAAGGTAAAACATGAGAAAAACACTGCTATGTGCCGTAGACTATGATGACATCTTTGTAGAGCTTGTTGGGGGGGGGGAGCCTTCCCTTATGCGCGTTTTACTTGAGACCTGAGTGAAACATGGTATGTAAAGTAGACCTTGATGACATCTCTGTATCAGACCTTTCAATCTGCCTGTTTGGCTCATGCCTAATTTTCTCGCTAACACGCATTCTCTAATTCAAGAGTATGTTTTCTATTACTCTTGAAATTTCTTCAAGAGCTGCAAGAAGTTTCATTTCGGCAGAAGTAAGTATTGTCAAGCAATTAAAATGTTTAGATATAAAAATCTTTAATATCCTTTGTATACATTACAGGATACAAACTGCAAATATAAATTCCTGTAATATGCATATCACATTTGCTACAAAATTATCAATAATATAAAAGTAAGTACATAATTAACAATACGTATATTAGAAAGGCGATAACTGACAGTATTTCACAGCTGGAACTTAAAAACAAGGTATAAATATAGGATCATAAACATACAAAATTTTGACTTTATAACATAAACACCATTGCTTGTAATGTAATCAAAACATTATCTAATTTCAATGTTACATGCAACAATCGTAGAGAAATGCTGAAAAAACTTTATTCCTTCCAATTTTAAATGATACACATATGGGACACACGCCAGAGAGTATCCGGATGTCACAATCTGACTTAATAATAACAGTTTTAGCTATATAAGAATATAAATAAAGTCTTGTCCACAAGATTTATCTGTTTACTTTTACCTTCAGAAAAAGAAAATCAAGTACGCAAATTATGTATCATACAATATATTTACATAATATAACATATTTCATTGTATCTATAAGTTCCCATTATCTGCTTCATGTACGAAGTCAAGGCTTTGTTTAACCATTATTCATTTTTAACTACTGTAACCAATTACTAAGTTTACAGACTTC
>JAJSOF020000005.1:117480879-117538708 GCA_025594305.2 Periplaneta americana
TTTCCTGTGCTCTTAAATTCTTCACATTTATATCTTTTTGTAATTTAAATAAAATTTTTCCCCATATTTTTTTTTTGCTATTGTTTCGCTTCTGTAATATATCTTTTTTATATTTTATAAGTATCGTGTGTAATGGGGTAAACTAGGGTCTGTTGGAAGTCGGGCATTTGGCCCTGTACTGTGGGTATCCAAAACCCAGTAAGATAAATTTAACGAACTTAATATCAAAAGATCATCCCTTAACTGAGCCCAAAAGTCCGGAAGTGGTTTGCTTTTAAATAGATTGACAGTGGCTGTCGAAATCATATTTTTTTAAAGGCCCTTATATTCTCCCAGGAAACTGCGGTTTTGACTTCCCCAAATGGATCTACAATCCCCATACTTCTTCCGAATTTTTTCCCTAGTGCCCCTTGCAAGTATGAATTCAAATTTTGAAGCTAATTCAATTTCTTTTTGAATTTCTTTTTTGTTTTTTACCGATAAGCTTTTAAATTTTAAAGTGTCATTTTTTATTAAGCCGCCAATGCAAAAACGTTCATGAAAAAACTTACTCATGTAAATGACTATTGAAGAAAACATTGGCGGAATAAAATGTTAAAATAACAATTGCCAAGGTGTTTTTTTTATTATTCAGAATGAGTCATTCATTGTTGTGTTATTTTCTTCTATAAAGTTTAAAATCAATTATTTTGACGTATCGTGTGAATGGGGTAAACTAGGGTCTGTTGGACAGTCGGGCATTTTGGGCCCTTTGTACTTTAACGTGTTACCTCGCCACTTGGGGCATAAATTTCTCAGAAGTCAAAGGTAGTAGCCCCACTCGTACTACGTATCTCAGATTCGGTCTTTTCGACAAAAACAAAATATCGAGTTGTTTGGACGCAAAAACAATATCGTCTTCAAACTCCTTCTGTGACAACGGACAGTGAAAACCTGCTGCAAGAAATGGTACATTCTTCACATTAACTTCGGTGTACATGCAACATTGTAACATGTATTAAATATGAAGAGACAGGAAAAAGAACGTGTTTGTCCACTTTATAAAATTTTTTCGGAAAAATTTCAAAGTTTAAAACCAAAATTTCCATGGATACGGAGATATTAATGAACACTTGTCAGTATGAAAGACAAGGTTATCTGAATAATTTAATTTAAAGTTTCATCCTTATTTTTGAAAATTGTAGTTTTATTTTTACGTAAAGTAATGTCATAAGTTACAGGAAAAAACGTTTTTTATGTGGAGGAATTAATTTTAGATTAAATATTACAAGTAAAGCTTTTTTTTCCCAAAACGTGTTTTATGTGTGTTTGTTTTTTGTGTGTATAGCCAGGAGTGGGGTCCCCGTCATTGACTTCTAGCAGAAGGGATGCCCACGGGCAGGTAACATTAAAGTACAGAGTGCCCAAATGCCCGACTGCCCAAACGCCTAGTTTATGTTCATAGAACATGGACAGATATAACTAAAAGCTAAACTTTTTTGGGGCTCCCGAAAAATTTTTTGGTTAAAAAAATGGCCCCCGTGGCTGAAAACGTTTGGGAACCGCTGCACTGAACAATACGAAAATTAAAAAGCCCAAAAAAACACAAACCTTTTTCAGAACACACACACTCTTTGACTCCACTTCCCTATACAAACCCCCCCCCATGGGAAACATAAAAAAAGGCCCCAAATAGCAACAACTAGTTCTGATGATGGCCAGCAGGCCGAAACATTTAACAAGGTAACATAAAATTTAACACGTGAAAGAATATAAAACCTTTTCCAAAGTAATGTTTCTTTATTCAAGCATCGTATGAATCAATATATTAACGCAACCCGTTTATATCCATTATTTTAGCTGTCTTCAATCATCATTAAAACAAAAATACAAGCGCTGCGAGTTTGAGAATTTAACGACGAAAAGTTTCTGTGTTATGCATGATGTCTGAACTTTTGGGTGGCACTTTTTAACAACATTTCATTGAAGACATAACTCTTAATATCAAAAAAAAAATTATACAGTAACAAGATTTTAAATAGGCAGGTTCATGTCCATTAAAAAAAGTCAATGAAAAAAAAATTAACACAGTTATAACCAGTTTTGTATTTTGGGAAAAAAATAAAAAATGAACTAGAAAAAAAAAATACTTAAATTTTTAAAAATATACGTGAATGATATTTCTTTATTATAAAATTACAGGTAAAAAATTTTTTGATGTTATTCAACGGTTACGATGGAGCAAAGTGATTCTCCCCTTCGGCATTATTTCCATCTTGGACGACAAATGGAAGCTATTACGCCCTCCTTTTCCCCCTGTAGTGATTTTCATACTGATTAAAGGTATTTCTGGAAGAAGGGAGATATTGGTACCTTGCTTTCAAGATTCCGGGACCAACACCTTTTCCCGATAATGGGAAACATACTCATGTTTTCACGAAATTTTTGGGTTGGTTGTTTTAAAACAATAAATCAGAATGAAAATTACGGCCCAATAGTAAAAATTTTGGGGGAGCTCAAAAACATGGGGTGTTGATTACAGATGCAGAGAGCATAGAAAAATTATGAAAAATAAGTCATTAGATAATCGAGGTGCATATGTATAAAAGGTGGGGAAGCCTATTTTTAACAATGCACTACTTTATCATGGGAAAACATGGCATTTCCATAGGAAGATTATTAATTCCGCATTTCATGCAATATTCTTGATGGATTCGTGCATAAATTTCCACACACCCCTTGACTTTAAATGAAAATTTAAAGGCAGTGTCAAATGGTTCTACATTTGACTTGTATCTACTCGTTTCTTTGTTCCACGGATATTATAGCAGACACAATAAGGGGGGAAGCCGTAAATGTTCAAGGTCTCAAGATCTAACTTTACTAAATTTACCCAATGGTCGGAAGTATGTGGGGAAAGATTTCGAAACCTTGGCAACAATGATTGGACCTACTCTAACTAAGCTTGGTAAAGAAAGAAATTAACAATAAGTATATAAAAAGGAAAACATTTGTTACTACGTTAAGCAGAAAAATGAAAATTCAATAAATATGGCAAAAGAAGACTGATCTAGATGACAAAGTCTTTTTTAAAACGGAACTCTGCTTTTTGGGACTTGATGATAGAAAACGAAACGTGAGTATGGGGGAAATTTGTGACGAAGTAATAACTATTTTAGGTGCGGGTTCCCGAGACAACTGAACTATTCTGCTACGCGCTATGTTTTTTGGGGAAATAACCATGATGTTCAAAGAGAGTTCTTGAGGAACGGGTTGATTTTCGGTGAAGACAAGACAGACCTTTTTTTGGGGGCAGACCTTTTCCCCAGATGACTTATTTGGAAAGGTAAGAATTTCAAATTTATCATAGCATTGCAGTCTTTTAGGATCACCTGCTCTCTGTGCTCACTGATCTGTATTATCTATTGTTTTCACGTTGATTTTAAAAATAAGCTTTTTATATTCGAAATCATCTCATTCAACTGTTGTCCGTGACATTCAAACTGTAATATCTGAAAAAAGTTTTCAATACTACAAATACAGTACCCGAGATATTTGACTAATAATAAACACACCATAACTTTCGTTCTGCTATACTGTTAGATTTTTTTTTTTTTTAACTGTAGTAGTTTCACCTGGGGTTTTTTCTTTATCTAGAAAAATCGAAACTCGGTAGGATTTATTGGCAATTCCCGATTAGAAGAAAGTATATAAAGATTAGAAAAATAAAGAGGTACTCTAATATAATAAAATATTAATAGACTTAAATTACTAAACTGTTTAAAAATGCATTATTACCATCTCATCTTACAAATATTCCGCTAGATGGCAAAGTTGTCATTATTAGCTGTTCTCTTGTTACCAATTGAGCCACCAATACAATCTTCATTGAACTCTATGAACGATTACTAGTCAAGAAGGTTTTGTTGATTCGTTTTCGTTGTTATTAAAACAGTTGTATTCCACTTCAATTATCAATATATTTAAACAATCTCTGATAAGTGATATCTATAATCTCATACAGCAGAAGCTATAACATAACCTAATATAAACTAGAAAAATGAAAAAAAGTTATAATTAAGGATGATGAGATAAACACGAATCTTTTAAAAAAGGTACAAAATTATTGAAAGTTTAAATGTTGGCAAACAAAAAAAGAAATGTTAGGGTGGTGATAAAAACAATCAAATGCTAGGTAGGTGAAAAAAAAAACAAAGGCTGGGGAAGTAAAAAAATTTTGGGATAAACAGTCATGATTGATTCAGACATGTCTTTCCCGTCCCGTTTTTTGGTCAAAAGTAGTATGACGTAGAAAAATTGGGTATAGTCAAAATTAGAGCACTTTATCACAGTCTACTATATACGTCGGGGCCAAATGAGTAAAAATGCAAACATGGGTAGTTCCCACCACTAGGATCGCTACTATGCTCATCACCCAAGATCTCCCCCCTAGTAGGCGAAAAAATATGTTACACTTTCGTTGTGTTCTTTTGGAAAAATTAACACCTTCCTTCCATTATTGAAATATTAAATGCATAAAGTTAATTTATTATTTTAATGAAGTATTTTAAAATTCCACCATAAACTCGAAGATACCTGAAAGAAAAAAGAATATAATTTTTTTTTGTGCAAAGAACAAATTTACTAAAATGGTTACCATTCATGATTGTAGCGATAATTAAATATGAAACCAATAAATATTAATTTGCATTTTCCTTTACAACAACAACAACAAAAAATAATAATAATAATAATAATAATAATAATAATAATAATAATAATAATAATAATAAAAATTAAAATATGAATTAATAGAACACGTGTCCGGTACTTGTAGGTAGGCTTACGTAGTTAAAAAGGGGATGAGGTTAACAATAATTTCCCCAGAATTGGAAAAAAAACGTGATCAATAAATTTTATTGTAACAGACTTTTCTACGTCTCTAGTAAAGCAACAAATAAAAATAAAAAAAAATTTTAACATAATTAAAACATATCCTTTAAAAAAAGTAGGCCTAACAATAATAACCCCACAAATTGAAAATAAAACTGATCAATAAATTTATTAAAAAAAACTTAATTTTCAGTCTTTGTAAAATAACACAAAAAAAAATAACAAAATTAATAGCTAAAATTAAAAATTTGTCCTCTGGAAAAAAGTAGACCTAACCTTTATTTCTCGGGAAATTTGAGCCTAAGTGACAGAATTTTAAACCCTATCTAATGCCCTTTCGGGGGGGCAAACATTTCTTATAAAATTTTAAAAGGATAAAATTATTCTAACAGTCAAAAGAACTTAAAATTAAGAGTTTTGCTTCTCCCAACATTTTTGTGGAAACCCAGGAACCTTTCTGAATCTTTCAAATCGGAAAAAAAACTCTGGCCTCTTTCTCTTACTGTTGCTAAATTTATAGCACTACAAACGTCTCCCCCTTTTTCCCATATTATTTTTCCCAATTATTATTTTTTAGGCTTAAAAATTTTCATTACAACCAAAACAAACTTTTAAAGCATAAATGGAAATACGTGGCTATATGATAGAAATACGACACAGCCCAAAGTCGACCTAGACGTCTATTGTTTCTAGTTGATAACCGCTTGGAATGCTTTATCACAGATTTGAAAAAAAAACACCTCAAGCCGACTGTATATATGACTGTGACTTTTTATAAAAACAAAAAAACCCGGTATTTTTAATCTCACAGTCAATGTGACGTCACAATTTTAACATGAGAAAATGTAAAAGGACAAGATTATATATGCATTTTTAAAGGTTCGGAGACAGTAAGGTCACTGGGGCATAGTTGCCTGTGAAATAAGTAAATACAATGGTAAAGTAAATGCGTGTGAAATAATAAAAGTTTAAAGTATATTAAAAATAAAAATAAATCCTATATGTTAATTTAAGTGAAAATTAATGAAGAAATTTAAATTTTAAAAAAGTATAAAATATGAAGTAAATTAGATCCAGGGGTTAATATTTGAGAAAGTTAATTCATAATAACCCAAAAAATCTAAAGTAAAGGCCCCTATGTGGATTAATGTTTGATAAATATTACATTATTATAAAATAGGCTATTTAAGTAAAGTAAATCTATTTTAAATTTAAATTTTTTCAATAAAATTAACCAAAAAATTTTAAAAGGAAAAAGAAATTACAAATAAAATAATGGTCTGCAGGGGAGACTCGAACTCTAGAACTTTCAAAAAGACCACATTTTGACCACTAGACTACCAAAACAAAATGAATTAAACTCTCTATATGAAGCTGTGCAGTCTGAATAAATTTTTCAATGAATGCACTTAACCCCAGATGTCACTGAATGTAATATTGAAATAACGTTTCATTTTTTGGAATATTTGCCCAAAAAATATTTGAATCTATTTATATTAATAGGTAATTATTTTTAAATCTATGTGTGTATCAAAAAAAACAAAAAACCATAAAAAAACTTTCTGAGGACGGATGTTTGAAATCTTGTGGCGCCCAATCCTTGAGTCTCAAATTTAGAGCCACTTATTTCTTCTTTGTCAGCGGGAAAAAGGTACAATTGTTAGACTCCATACCTACAATTATTTGTAAAATTTTGGAGCAGAACAAGAACCATTGAGTATAATTAATAATTTAGCTTAATGTTTAAACTAAACTGCATCATATAACAAAAATTTCCCTTTTCACATTGTTGTTTCTGCCATACTCACGTCACGTTACATCACTCGCGGAATCACAAGGGAGGATTGGTCTTTTGTTCAAAAGTGTTTAGTCAAAAAAACCCGTCGGTCACATGTTATTCACATTTACTATTAGCAATATATGTATTATAGTAAATTTAACGGTTGGAGCCCATAAAAACCCCACACACACACACACACACACACACCCCTCTCTCTCTCTCTCTCTCCCTCTTCAAAATTTCTCAGTCTAAATAACTAATTATTTAAATTGAATTCACTATAAAAAAAAAAAAACACGTCAATTTAGATATTGAAAGTCTGAAACCAGGCTTAATTGCATTTTAGATTTCCCCCCCCCACTCCCCCCCCCCCCACTTTTTAAATTTCAAATGCCCCCCTATATTTTATTTTTATACGTTAATATAAAAGAGCATTCAATTGTTTACACACTTCATTAATTTATTTCATATCTTTTATTTTACATCTTTGCCTGGAAACCTCAATTGTTGTTACTGTTGTTTAAATTAAGTTACAATGCCCTGAATATTTTTGTAATATTTGTGTTCTGTATTAAATTATTGAAAAATGGTGTATACCCATCAAAAAGAACAGAAATCATATTTATTAATGGAGCTAAAAACCGTTGTGCTCGTGAACTGCTGAGCTTTCAACGGGGGGCACCCTGAAAAAAACGTAAGTCAACAATATTTCATAGATCTAATACGGAAATTTGAAGAAACTCGTTGTGTGCAATAAATCAAATGGCCAACCTGAAAACTAGATGAAATTTCGCATGATTGAAATATATGGTCAGCTCTCTTGGACTGGCCCCCCAAGTGTAGTAGCCCTTTCCCAAACCCTACACCCTGAGGAGGCAGTTGCCCTTATGGGATTTCAGGTTTTTCGTTTTTTATATATATATATATATATATATATATATATATATATATATATATATATTAGGTACAAGGATTTAAACCCCTCATTTTAATGTGATTTTTTTTTACTGTCATTAGTGTAAATAACTCAAATTTAATTACAAAACTGAAGATATTTTTTTTTTTTATGTTTACATTTCTTCATAAAACTAACTAATAATAGTGTGTTCAAATTTAAGCTGTTTCTGAAAAAAATTTGTTGTGGGGTGTTGTTTTACCTGAACACCATTATATATTTCTGGTAGGTAATTTAAAATCAATTACTTAGTTTATTTTTTCCCCAGGTAATAAAGGGGACTCTGCGCCCTTTCCACCAGTCCCCCACCAATGCGTTCCCCAACTGAAGACACTGAAGTAGGAATGGGGAAAAGATACCGGCTGGATCATTTGCGTTGTCAACGTCTATCTCAGCCCCAGAAACCCCGAGTATTACCAGAACCCTACAGCATTCTTGCCAGAGCGCTTTTCTGCCGAGAACAGCGTCGATCGACATCCTTCGTATTCATCCCCTTCGGAGGAGGTCGCAGATTGTGCGTTGGTAACAGGTTTCCATGTGGGGAAATAAAGCCATTTGTCCCTGTGCTGCAACGGTTCCCTCATTGACACGCCTGGCGGGAGGAAAGAGATGAGGAAAACCTGGGGGTGGGGTTTGGGGATGAAACCAAAAGAGGTTTCCAAGTCCAAATTGCTCAGGGGTTAGAAGAGATCAAGTAGCCAAATTTTTCACTGAAGTGTTGTGTGATAGTCTGAATTTAAACACTGTCTTTGATTTTTTTGGCCACCATAAGCAACATATAAACAGTTCTGGTTTCTGTTTTTTCTTCAAGGAAAATATTATGAACTAATAACATATCAGGTAAGGTTTCCTTTTCCAAAAAATTTAATTTACTTTTATTCATTATTGGTATGAATATGATACAGATTGTTTGACAAACTGAGAAAATTCAGAACGGCAAAATACATCTTTTTTTTTATTTTTTTTTTTGTCATTGGGAAGCTTGTAAAAATTTAAAAGACTAACTCCTTGGCAGATATAAAAATGGTACATTGTCCATGAATGCTGCTATGAACGTATTTTAAATTTGTTTGATGGTAGCTGAATAAATCCCATTCATTTATAACCCAAAATGTACTATTACTTGTAAAAAAACTCCTTAACATTACAACATTTCTGGCCCGGGGGCAGCAGAGAAATGTGAGGAATGTAGGGGAAACATTGTAATTTCGTGATAATTTCAGAAAATCAATTTAAAATCAAATTTGTAAATATTTCTATTCAGATTTTTTTATCAACAGACGATAATTTGCTGAAAAAATCTGGAGACATAAAAATTGGACACGTTCTTTAACAAATACCAAAAAACACTTTTTCAACCTAACCGAAAAGGGTTTGGGTTTTTTCGTGATAACCTTGGTAATTTCGTGATATTACATTGATAATTTCTGGGGAGGTAGAAGAATTTGGGAAAAAAATTTATTAAAATCAAATGAAATCCTCATTTGTTTTTACAAAACTTCAAACACAGTAATTCCCTCTAATATTCAAGTAATAAAACATAGAAATACATATCAACACATAATAAGAATGAAATCGTAAAAAGAAAATTAAAAAGGGTTTTTTTGCCCTGGGAAGGGGGAACACTTTTATTATGGACTTTACTATAGCCTATATTACTGGTAACTCCAAAAATAATGCATTTTTTTTAAAAAATTTTATTTTATCCCACAGCTTTGCTATTTTACAGAATGTGGCCTCTTTTGGAATAAAAAGTCACTTTTTCCTTAACCCCGTCTCTTTCAACTGCCTTACGTAACCAGGAACGAGGGGCTGAGACCAGGAGGAAAAATCTGGACCAACACGTCTGAGCCACTCTTTTGCAGCGTACAAGGAGTCATCTTCTAACCCGTTCCCGCGAAGGATCCTTCAGTTTTCCAAAGAGATGGTAATCGCCCGGGGATATTCAGGACTGAAGGGGGATGTTTCAGTGTTGTCTATCCAATTTTCTGATCTGTTCTGTGGTCGTGACTGACATATGGCTGTGCGTTGTGTCAACAGTATAACATCCTGCTTCTTCCGATGTCGTCGAACACGACTCAGTCAGCAAGTTTCTTGAGAGTTGCCACATCATGTCCCGAATTAATGGTGGTTCCGTGTGGCGGTAAAAAAAGGTCCTGAATCGAAAAAAACATGCCATACCCCCGGAGGTGCACTTTGAATATATTTTTTTGGGGAATTTGCATGATACCCTCCATTGTCTCCTCTGTCTCCCGGGCCAAAAAGGTGGGCCATGTTCCATCTTCTGTCACAATTTTGCAAGTAAATCATCTAGCACTTATCATTGGCATTTTGCATGATAAAAATCAAAAGAAGCTAAACTGAACCCATTGCGTCCCTCTTTTCTTTTTTTTTTATCACATCTTATCTTCAGATTTCTAAAATTCGTATTGTAATACAATTTTTAAAATATATAAAAATCCTTAATGCTCAACAAAATTTCCCTCAAACGCTAAGATTTCTTCAGTAAACTAAGCCCAATGGGACTACAGATGTATCTAAAATTCCAAAAAAATTTCCTAAAAATTTTATGAAATATAATAAATCATTGTCCCAAAAATCATATCTTTTTAGTAATAAGCCTGTAAGTAATTAAAAAATCCAAAAAAATTTTTACGCCTGGGAAATCGACGCTAACTTTCTCTCCAAACATAAAAGCTCAATAAATCTACAATAGTCACACAAAGCGAGCTGATGTTTCGGAAACCGGGCAACATATGCAATCCGGAAAATTTTAATCTCGTAACACCATTGGGTTACGAAAAAGCAAAGAAAAAATATCACGAAATAACCCTGCCACGAAATTCCCCAAAGTTTACCCCCAAAGTTACAACAAAAATGCTCATAAAAACTGGGAAAAAGTTAATAGATCAATAAAAAATTTCGGATCAATTTAAAAAGAAACATTTAAATTATGCTTTGTTTAATGGAAGAACAAGTTTAAACTTTCATAGAAACATAAAATTATTATTATTATTATTATTTTATTATTATTATTATTATTATTATTATTATTTTGTCCGCGGGCCCCCCGGGGAAAAATCACAGGTTTAGAATGCAAATAGGTCAGGGAAATCTAAATCCCATCCATCCTGGAGCAGACTTTAAAAAAATATCCAGACAACCGCAAGACCATGATTTCATTCTTCTAACTTCAATAATAATGTTTTTTTTACGAGACACATTCCCGACAAACCGGTTGACTGACACTCTTTAAATCCTTTGGGAAACACTGCAGTTTTGCCCCAAAATTTCTCATTGAGTCCCCATCGAAGGGGGCCTGGGTTGACAATATTCAAAGTTCCCCGCATTTAATGGATTCATGTTTTTCGTATCCGAGTTGATTCGAGATTTTCCTTCCCATTTGTAGACTCAAGACTGTCTACTTAAAAGGGAAAAATACTTCACGAAGTTTCTTGTGAATAGATATGGTTAAAATTTTGAAATTTGTCAATAGAATAAGACCTAAAATTGAAAAAATTCAAAAATACTGTGTTTAAAAAAAATTTGAACTTGTCAATAAATTATAGAACTTAGCAATTATTAAAAATTTCCCTAATGTTGCGGGAACTTGCAACACACGGAAATAATTCCCCCGCTACGATGATTTATTATATTTTTTAGTTAATATAGCTACTACTCTTTCGCTTTTTTTTTATTGTTGGTTTTTTTGCTTGAAGCTTTATGAGGGACCAATTTCGTTTTTAATTTCAATAATTTCGAAGTTTTAAAAACAATGAAAAAATTCCCGCGGGTCGACCATGACAAAATAGCATCACCGGTTTGAGAAACTTACCCCTAACAGAGAAATGAGAAAACGCGCTAAACGTTCTCAGAGAATTAACGAACGAAAAACTTTCAATAAATAGAAGTGTAGTCGGGGTTATTACGTAGTAATAGTATTTTGTATTTCATTAGGGTCAAATGTTGAGTTTTTTTGCTCTTTTTAATTGTATTCGAATAGGTAAAATGGACAAAGTACGCAATAAATTCAATTCAAAAACAATAACCAAACGGATTATGGTTTGCGCCCGGAAAAAATTTTTTTTCCTGAGATTCAAGAACATTTGCCAATCGATTAAAATATATTTATAGGGGCATCTGTTTCCCAAAAAATTTTTAAATTTTATAATTAAATTATATGTAAGATGTAGGCCCACAACATCTTATTAGAAATGGCATCGTTTGATGCAGAAGAAATTCACTGCAATTTTATACCCAAAACTAGCCGTACCGGGTTCCCCCTACCCCAGAAATAAAAATAAAATAATTACTAATTAAAATAGGACATTTAATAGAAAGGGTAAATCGTTTAATATGTTACTTAATTTAAATTGTATTTAAAAAATTAAAATGCGATCATTTTGATCCAGAGACCACTCATTTGGTGCAATGACAACCAACATGTTTCTTTAAATTTTTATTACCAATTATTATTGGGAAAAACGAAAATTACCAGAAAAATTTTGGTCAGATTTATTATTATGTTTATATTTATTTTATTATGAAAAAATGTGTTGATGGATGTACTCGAATTAGAAAATTTTTAATTTGTTGTGGGAGCCTTTAATTTAGAAGGAACAACTTTTACAACAGCGCAAAAATCTCTTGGGTCATTACCCATTTTTTTTCATTGCATTTATTGCATATGTATTTTTTGTATTTTTAAAACATTCAATTGAGCATAGTTAAAATTTGAATTATATAATAATGGATTGCTAAGCTAAAACTATTACTGCATACTAAATCAATACACTCTCATTGTTCGTTAATTCTCTGAGATAAAAAGAAAATGTTAGAACATTATTATAAGAAATACAGGAAATGAATATACAGAATACCCTATCAAGTTTTCTGTGCATAAGAATATTTTAATCTTTGTCCTCAATTCACTCACAATTCTGTAATAACATTATGCATTATTCCATCCCGAGAAACTACACTTTCCAATGATGAAAAAAAATTAATTAACAAAAAGATTAATTTAGCTTCCCATATTATTTATAGAAACACAGAAACATTTCTGAGGCTATGTTTCTAGCTTTTGTTTTTGTGTCCAAGGCCCCTTTTAGATGAAGTCATTTGTTTCCGTTTCATTACAGGCCAATGGTGGGATCGTTATTTTAATTTTAAAAATCATTTATCTAATTAAATATCAGTCCCATCAAAATTTTTTAGAGAATAAAACTTATCGGAAATTGTTTTTAAAAAACTTTTTTTATGTAACATTTTCACAAAAATCAATAATAAAGGGGGATATTTCGATTTATTTAATTCAGACCCCCTTTTAACTCCCCTTTTAAATAATGTATTTTGAAAGCCATATAGCCTATAATCTAAGTTACAACGAACTTAATTTATTTCCTTTTTACAAATCGGGTTCGGCCATTATCGCGTGAAAAATAACAAACAAACATACAGACAGACATACAAACAAAAAATTTTAAAAAGCGATTTTCGGTTTTTGGGTGGTTAATTATATGTTTAACCAATTTTTTTTGGGGAAAAACGAAAATTACCAGAAAAATTTCCTACAATTTATTTTAGTATAGATTAAAATTCAGGGACACGCTTATCACTTAATTGGGAAATGTTCTTTCACCTGGGAGTGATTCTCAGTCGTTACAGATTAATATATTTGATTTCGACGGACAATTGTCTGTGATCAATATAGTCCAATATAAAGTGGAATTAATTCCACAACTACGAAAATACTGCATGATAATAATAGTTTTTTAAAACAACTGTAAAAAAAATTCCCGGACCAAACGAATTAAAACTTATAGTAAGCTAATTCTTCACTAAGTAATAATAAAATCTAATAGGTTCAAGTCAATTATACCTACTTGTAACAAGTGCAGAGAAGCGCAAGGGGCTAAAAAAATAATAATAATAATAATAATAATAATAATAATAATAATAATAATAATAATAATAGAAAAAAATGTTTTTTTAGTTCATTCCTTAATCACTTGAGGACGTAGACAGAACCAGTCCCAAAAAGTTTTGACTTCTATTTTCGTCATCATCAACGGAAAAGATCCCAAACTACAACTCTTCTGAACAATTACTATTTTTTATCTTCATTTAGAAAAGGTTCGTTTTGAGAAGCTAATTTAATTTTAACGGGAGGCCTACGCATATCACTTTTTAAAAATCTTTTGGTAAAAAAATTTTTACGGGAAAAAATTTTAATGTACAATAGCGAAAATCGTGGCGTAGTGGTCAAGGCAGTGTTTTCAAACATGGTCCCGGGAAACCCGTGTTCCTCGAAGTCTGCCCTTGTGGTCCTTCAAAAAAAGGGGAAAGGAAAAAAAAAAATTCAAACAAATATCTTATTACTATATAGCTGAAAATCTTAGAGTTTGGAAAAGACACATGACAATCGCTCTTTTACTTTTTTGCCAGTACTGATATTTTATGAAAATTTTTTACCCTATCCCTCTACTGACTTCCCACTCTACTCTCAACACTAAAAAAGGGGTTTAAAACACTATTTAAAGTGGTGTTTTCCCATTTTTCCCTGCCCTCCAGCGGCGCCCGAACCCCGCCAGGGACCATCCGAATTCATAACACAGGACCTAACCCTTTTTATATATTTATGACTTTCTTTAAAAGTTTTCCGACACCCCGTCTGCACATTGAAAAGGGCACGTACTGTACGACGTATACCAATAATACAACCTGAGGTCACAATTTGAAACTTATTTGCCAAAAAATATGACGAATTTTTATGGGTTCGTGATCACTTTATGGATTTGAAACTAACAAACTTCCATTGAGGAAAAGAGAACAGCTAATTAACTCCGAATGAGACCGGATTTAAAAATAAATTCCAAGCGGAAGGTATGATTAATTTCTGTCCCCCATACAAGTAAAAAGAGAATATACTGAACTGTACAAGGTGCTTTAGGATTATAATTCAGTTTTTTTTACGTATCTTTAAAGAAAGGGTTTTCAACACTCACTCTAATAAAGACAAAGTATGTTAAGAAATCGACTCGATGTATCTTACGATCTCCGATTGCTTGCCCGCATACATCCCAAAAATAGAACAACTGTGCAAGAATCGGGAGGCTCATCCATCTCATTAATGTAGTACCAATATTTATTTATTTTATTTAATAAGTTAAAGATAATCCCAAAATAATTAATTAATTAATTTATTTTAAAATATAAGTATGCTGGTATTAAAATATGCTACAAAAATGGTTCAATTTGCTTTCGAAGGAACAAGAGTAAGGTGGTCCGGGAACATTCTGACTGAAAAAAATGGTCCCCCCTTCAAAAAGTTTAGAAACGCTGGTCTAAGGCATCCCGTCTAGGACTCGCGTTAAGGGAAAGCGCGCTATTCGAGTCCTTATGGGGAAAAAATTTTCTCAGAAATTTCGGCCCGTGTATGGGACCGGTGTCCAGCCAGCATCGTGATGCATTTGCGGAGCTGATAGGGGCGAAATCCGGGTTTTGGCCAGTTATAACGCCTGGGGGGGTCATTGTGCTAACCACACGGTACCTCCATTCTGGTTGGGATCGTCCACCCTGTTTGCATGTGGGGAGGCCCGCATTTTGGGCGGGCAGGCCTTCACGGGCTGATGCCACGGTTATTATTTTTTATTATTATTATTATTTTAAAATTTCTATTATTATGCGAAAATATGTTAATTGTTGAGATATTCTCTTATTCACTAGCTTATAATTTTATTGTTGCAGTTTTAATTTGTGGGACATCAGTAAAAGAAATCTTTTTTTTGTTCTCAACTTCTACAATAAATTCCTAGCTTTATTAATCAGGTAATCTTATCGTCCTTTGATTTTCATTGTAATTTAAATTTAATATTAATTGTAATTTTAATTTTAATTGTATTCTTCATATTTTACTAGTTGTAATCTCCCTGGTAGGGGGGATGAGAAAACAATTTCCTTAACTCTACAGATTAAATAAATACTATTACACCATCTTTTTCAAACATACAAATTATAAATGAAAACAGGAGGTTTAATATTAACAAAAGAACTAACTAGATATAAAATGAATTTTGGGGGAGTACAGGAGGTTGGGTTAAAGGGGGAATGGATATAACAAACAGGAGATTACTTGTTGCATTAGGGGGAAGAAACAATAATTACCAATTAGGATGGGTTTTTTCCTAAATCCAGAAATTTGAATTGGCGGGCATGCAGTACGTAAGGGCGAACCCAGTAATGCTTAGAGTTGCAGTGTGGTTTTCCCGGCCGGGTTATAGACAGACGAAACGTCTGGGTTTAAAAGTCTGGATAAAAACCCAAATAAAGACCATGGCCTCTCAGCCCGGGAAAAAGAATCCCCTCTAATGCTTAGAGTGTTAACGAGGCCGGAGGAAAAAGACCTTGGGGAGGCTGAGACATAGATGGAAAGAATATAAAATATATTTGAGGGAGATGGGATATGATGGTAGAGACTGGATTAATCTTTGTTCAGGATAAGGACTCGATGATGGACGGTGAGGGCGGCAAATGAACCTCCGGGTTCCTTAAAAGTCATTCGTGCGGCAAATAAGTAACTAAATTCAATTTTGGGCTTGTAGAGTGGCTTTTTGTTTCAACACAGGAAATGAAAGATCATCGTATTAATCATTGTACACTCATTAAATTGTTGTTCAGAGCCATAGTGAAATAAGCGCCATGTGTATTAAAACGGGAGAAAGCAAGGGTTAAAGTTAAGTGAATACCATAGTTTACTGAAGACTGATATATCATTTAGTTTTCATGTGTATACTTTATATTACTTGCTATAGGTTTCCATTGAATTATGGTAATAACTTCATTTTAACTCCTGTTTTCTACGGTTTTAGTAAATGGTGCTTGGCCCACTATGGTTCTAAACCCTTCAAATGTTTTTATTTAGGTCTCTTTTGAAGTGCCAAAATAAATTATGAATCCTAATATCATTCGCAACGCATTAAGGCAAGTGAATGTGTTGCATTTATTATGATTCGTTCTTCAATCTCTTGACATTATTTATTCTTTTATATAAATTTAGTAAGTAAAGTTTGTCTTTTAGCTATTTAGTTTATAATTTTTTTTCCAGTTTTATTTGTTTTACTAATATTTATCGATTCTGAAAAGATATGTACAGATGAGGTAAAAACATGAGAAAAACACTGCTATGTGCCGTAGACTATGATGACATCATCTTTGTAGAGCTTGTTGGGGGAGCCTTCCTTCTGCACATTTTAGTTAAGACCTGTGAAAACATGGTATGTCAAATAGACCTTGATGACATCTCTGTATCAGACCTTCAATCTGCCTGTTTGGCTCATGCCCAATTTTCTCGCTAACACGCATTCTCTAATTCAAGAGTATGTTTTCTATTACTTTTGATATTTCTTCAAGAGCAGCAAGAAGTGCCATTTCGCAGAAGTAAGTATTGTCAAGCAATTAAAAATGTTTAGATATAAAAATCTTTTAATATCCTTTGTATACATTACAGGATACAAATTGCAAAATATAAACCCTGTAACATGCATGTCACATTTGCTACAAAATTATCAATAATATAAAAGTAAGTACATAATTAACAATACATTGTAAAAGGCGATAACTGACAGTATTTCATGCAGTTGGAACTTAAAAAACAAGATTTAAAAATAGGATCATAAAACATACAAAATATTGACTTTATAACATAAACACCATTGCTTGTAATGTAATCAAAACATTATCTAATTCCAATTTTACATGCAACAATCGTAGAGAAATGCTGAAAAACTTATTCCTTCCAATTTTAAATGATACACTTACGGGACACACATCAGAGCGTATCCGATGTCATCATCTGACTTCATAACAGTTTTAGCTGTATAAGAATATAAATAAAGTCTTGTCCACAATATTTATCTATTTACTTTACCTTCAGAAAAAGAAAATCAAGTACGCAAATTATGTATCATACAGTATATTTACATAATATAGCATATTTCATTATATCTATAAGTTCCCATTATCTGCTTCATGTACGAAGTCAACGCTTTGTTTAGCCATTATTCATTTTTAACTACTGTAACCAATTACTAAGTTTACAGACTTCATGAAGCAATGATAGAGAGAAGAAAACTGACAAGCTCTACAAGGTAGGCCTAACTAAATTTTTAATTATAAGAATTTTATGTATTTTGATATAGTTTTCTTAAAAGGTCTGTTATAAGGAATTTAACTTTCTTGTTCTGCATTAACTGCTTTATCCATTTACATAATGACTTTAGATTTGAAAACATACTGATCATTTTAATTAGGCTGTCTCAAAATTTGTAAACTGAATAAGTGATTTTAAAACTGCGAAGGACTTTTTATTTATTTAGACAGATGAGGCTAAATCATTAATTACAACTTAAATCAATCGATTTCCTTAATACTATACTAACGCTTTAATTATCAAAAGTTGTGTAAACAAATATATCGACATTTAAGATTTTCCGAATCAGCTGAATAAATTTCAGATTTTTCTCGTATGAGTTGTTTGAGCTATTCAAATAAACTGGAGCTCACTGACCATCTATATGAACTTTCCAGCGATACAATCCTGAAGATAGGTTCTGTAAATCATTTCGAGAAATACACAGGAAATTAACTTTCAAAACACATTATCGAAATTAAAATTTCTTCTCACACCAGCGAAGATAACTTGTTCAGAAGAGCAACAGCAAGGAATGAGGGATTCCTATGCGAAACAAATATTGAAATAAAAAAATAAAAATTGAACAATTTAAAATTCATTTTTCTATGTATGTTGTGACTTCGGTAGGCAGATATCTACACAATATCATCCACAGCAAAATTATCCAATACCAGTTAATTCAAGATGAAAAGTGTCATACATTGAGGGATAGCAGTGTGGGTGATTCTAAAGAATTTTTTTATAAATATATGTCCTATGCCTAAAGGTTTTCGAAGAAAACAATCGGAATCTATCAAGAATGAGATCAGTGTAAGTGATAGTAAAGTAAGAGGTTGTTATCTATATGCTGTTAATTGTCCATTTCTCTTTACATAGCATGTTGAAAACGTGCCACCATCAACCTCGATGCGCCTTGCAGCTCGTGTAGCCAGATGCCGTTTCATAATTTTGAGCTGGATCGGACATTCCTGAATTCTATCACAAGCATTTAAAACGCGGGCAAGCAATTGCTCCCTTATTTCCAATTTGCGCTGATAGACATCGCTCTTTAGCTAACCCAATAAACAAGAATCTAATGGTGTACGATCGGGTGAACTCGGTGGCCAAAAAATGACATCACTGCGACCGATCCAATGCCCAGGATAGGTTTCATTGAAGTACTAGGGCACTGACCAGCTGTAATGTGCATACCAGCCAGTGTTGCTAAAGGAACATTCTCCAAATATTCTGGTAACACTTACGCACACGCAAATAACCAACATGATAAAGGCAACAGTACAACCTAATGTTTTGTTGCATCTGCATCAATGTGATAAATTATACAGAATAAGAAATGAAGACCTATGCCTGTTATTTTTCAAATGGCCCTTCCCTCCTGAATCACCCTGCATTTATGAAATTTCACTTAAATTGAATATATAAACGGGACTGACTTAAAAAGATATTTAATTCACGACTCCACTTCTTAAAACTATTTTTAAGTTGCAAGTATAAAATTAGGTTTAACTGAACCGCACGTATCACCTGTTCAGGAGAGAACTCTATGTTTTCTTCCAGAAATTAGTTACAGTGGATAAATAATTATTATACACAAGCGTACAATTCATTCTCCTTTCAAGTATTTGTTTCGTACAATTACGAACATAGAATGGAAATATATTGCGCCAAGTTTATATTAAAATACAGAGTGCATCATTTCAGGTATGTATTTCCCACATGTAGACAATCAAAATAGTTCATTACAATATGTGTCCGGAAATGCTTTATTTCCGAGTTATGGCCTTCACAACATTGAACACAACACCGGAACGTTTTTCTTTCCGCAGGTCGTTGCCGTCAAAGGACACATTAAGAGGGCACGCTGACAGTTCATTCCGAGGCGAAGGTTACATTCAGTGTTGTGTAGGCGTTAGACTGTGCGACATGTATTCAAATCAAGAGCTGGCAGAGATACACTTCATGTACGGTAAGGCGGACGGGCAATGCTGCACTGGCTCGTCGTTTGTACCAGGAGAGGTACCCACAGCGACAATGTCCAGATCGGAAGACATTTGTACGTCTCCATTACCGTATGCGAGTATGGAAAATTTAACTCTCCTGGTTTGGGAAGAGGACGACCAAGATCTACAACTCCAGAAGTACAGGAGGAGATTCTGGAGGCTGTGAACATGACTCCTTCTATCAGCACACGAAGGGTAGCGTTGCAAGTCATGTTCTCTCATACAACTGTCTGGAGACTGTTGAAAGAGTATCAATTGTGTCCTTATCATTTGCAACGTGTACAGGCCCTGTCACCAGCAGATTATCCTGCACGAGTTAGGTTCTGTCAGTGCTTCTTGCAGCAGTGTGGTGTAAATCCGAACTTTCCTGCCTTAGTATTATTTACAGATGAAGCACAGTTCACACGAGATGGCATAACAAATTTCCACAATCAGCATGTATGGACATATGAAACCCACGTGCAACTGTTCCATCTCATCACCAGGTGCGGATCTCCTTCAACATATGGGCCGGTATCATTGGTGATCGATTAGTTGGACCCTATGTACTTGTAAACAGACTTACGGCCAGGCGTACACAAACTTCCTGGAAAACACCATACGGTACCTCATGTTTTAGAAGACACTCCACTGATCAATCGTCAACACATTCACTTCTTGCATGATGGCGCTCCTGCACACTTCAGTCGTACGGCTCGCCGGTACTTGGATCGAAGGTTTCCTGAGCGATGGATAGGTAGAGGTGGCCAAATTGCTTGGCCTCCACGCTCACCTGATCTGAACCCTCTCGATTTCTACTTGTGGGGCCATTTAAAATCGTTGGTTTATTCGTCTCCGGTGCCTGATTTGGAATCCTTGAATCGAATTGTGGCATGTTCTGAGAACATACGCGATACTCCTGGAGTTTGGGATCGTGTTCGCAGGTCAATGAGACATCGATGTGAGGTCTGTATTCAAGCAGGAGGTGGACATTTTGAACATCTTCTGTAATGACAACGACCTGCGGAAAGAAAACGTTCCGGTGAATTTCAATGTTGTGAAGGCCATAACTAGGAAATAAAGCATTTCCGGACACATGTTGTAATGAACTATTTTGATTGTCTACATGTGGAAATACATACCTGAAATTATGCCCCGTATTTTTGAAACACCATGTATACAGTATAAATGTGAAATAAAAATTGATGTAATGAAATAGTGTATACATCATGCCATTCATTTTGCGTTAATTTCTCTCTTATAGCAGTATTAATGAAAGCCATGAGGATTTCGTGTATGAACCTACTTCAACATGGGGAAATGTTCATGCAGGGGTCACGCAAAGATCTCTATTAGGACCTCTTCTTTTTCTAATTTTGATAAATGATCTTGGCCCTTTAATAAAAGGAACAGATTATCCTGTACTATTTACAGGTGACACAAGTATCATAATTACTGACAGCAACTTTGCCACATTCAAATATAAAACAGAAATACTTTTCCTTAAAATTTATGACTGGTTTACAAGCGATAAACTAGCTTTAAACATTAATAAAAACTAACATAATTCAATTTAAAACCTCTTCAAATATAATCTCTGAAACATGAGACACAACTATCAACAATATACCTCTACTAGAAACATCAACAACCAAATTTATTGGTTTGCATATTAATAATAGATCTACATCAATCTGCAACCATCATATTAATGAAATAACCCCAAACGTATCTCAGCATGCTTCGCAAATAGGTCGTTACAACAATTCGTAAATAGGAGTATCTTAAAGACAATATATTTGCCTATATTTATTTCATTATGTTCTACGAAATAATATTTTGGGGATAGTAAAATATATTATTAGAAAAAGAGAAATTAGAATAATAGTTGCAGCAAAGGCTATAGAATCATGTAGACCATTTTTTTAATTAGAGATTCTGACTTTAACAAATCAGTACATTATACTCTTCAATAAATTTCCTCTAATGTAATAAAGAAATTTTCCAACTAATTTAGCCATACATGTATAAATACCTGCAGAAAGAATGATTTTCAAACGCCATCATCAAACTTATCATGCTATCAAAAGGAGTACCTTGCATAACAATAAAATTTTCAGTAGTCTTCAAGACATTGAGTCATAATCAAAATCCTGCATTATTAAAGTAGAACTAAAAATTACCGTACTTAATATCTCACAATTTCTATTCTGTAGATGAATTCTTGACATTTCACATATTGGTAGTGTAAATATTTTAATACTATGAAATGGTAAACATATTCTATTGTATAGTATGTTATTGCCATTAAGGTATTAATTTGTTATATTTCATATTTGCATTTTTATATTTTAAACGAAAGAATTTGACAGGTTCCTTATTCCATAATCTAAAGCAATTGTAAGATATTATGGAAGAATAAATATGTCTGTCTATCTGTCTGTCTGCCTGTCCGTCCATCCATATATCAATTTTAATAATTGTTATATTACATCTGTGGATAATATTAGGTTCCTCGAATTTTTGTCGACAAAACTTTTACAATGGTATGCCTATATTGATTTTATTTAAAAAAGCTAAATACCGTGAACTTTGCTATTTTAACAGCTTAGGTCTACGTTGAATGTACATTCTTTCTTATCTATATATTATTCTCATTTTAACCATGGTACCTTTTAAGGAGAAATGCTGTAAATATTAGCAGAGTCTTTATTGCTCAGAAACGAGTTATTAGAACGATTTTGTTATTTAAAGTACAAAACCTTGTAGTTTTTTTCTTTTTAGGAATACAGAATATTGGTATTTCTTTGTATAGCCTATGCTTCTATTTATAAATGTTTACTGCTGTTTACGCATGACGAAACTGAATATAATAAAATTTACGAGTAAACTGTCATGATTTTAATACACGTAATGCAGAAATGTAAGAATAGAAAGTCACAGACAGAAGAAATATGATATGCCTAATTATTGTAGTAGTTTATAGTTCAATAAGTTAAAATCTAGGAGTTGACCACCGTAATTGGCGGTGATTTAAACTCATTTCGTATCGGTGTATTGAATTATGTTCAATTACCAATTGAGAAATTGAGAGTAACTTCAATTTTGTGTTCCTAAGAAGTGTTAATTACTTTTTAGTGTTTGCGTGTATTTAATTTTTTAATACGTAATTCATTATGGCGTGTGTTTGAGCGAAGTGTAGACATCAGCAGTATGTATACAAATAATTGAAGGGTTGATAGGAAAAACAACCCATGTCAAAAAAAACACTTTTTCAGGGGAGCGAAAAAACATTATATCTCGTTATGTAAAAGGATAAGAAACTTAAGGTATATGTATAAATACCCCAATGCTTTATAAATATATTGCTTGTATTTTAAGCATACACAGACGCCATATGATTTTAGCTTTCCATTAGTACCAATATCTCATTTTCGGCTAAAACTGACATGGGTTGTTTTTCCTATCAACCCTTCAATTATTATTATTTATACTTGCTAGTATAATAATATATTATTGAGATATTTTTACATGCCAATAACTTCATACTTGCTGATTATTCGTATTATTGACAGCAATCTTTTGTATATTGACAGTGATTTTGGTTTCCGAATGTGAATTAACTTAGATGTCACAATTTTGGATCTCATTGAATACTACAATAGATCAGGAAATAATCAGAGTCAATAAAATAGTCGTATGAATATAAATGATGATAATGATGATGCTAATAATAATAATAATAATAATAATAATAATAATAATAATAATAATGTACTTGAACATAAAATAAACATAAATAAGTATAAAGCATGAACATGGTACTGGTGCAGCATGGTTTGCTGAATTTAATAATAATTCGAAACAATACAATTCAAATTGCAATCATTAAAATCCCAGTGTGACGTCAGCATGCGTAGTCCAACGTATTTGTGTCAGCGTCCACACATACTGCAACTTGAGAGCTCTGAATCCTTTGACTGTTACGCAGGAAAACCCACTACTGATGGATCGCTGCGCATCATCGGTCCGCAACGCTGGGTCGTAACATCAAGGTCGCCAGCTGCTCCCAAGCATCCTTCCTTAAACTTTTGTTAAAATTCCTTGTGGTGTTTGGCATTTCACAAAATTTCTTTACCTCTGTATAATTTCATAAAGTGCAACGTGTTTTGCTCGGTCCATTCCATGTTCATTGCCCACACAGACAACGAATGGGTGTTAATTGATTGGTTTATTGATGGTTGATTGATTGACTAATTGATTGACATTAATCCTACGCTAACAAGTGGGCTATCTTTCCTGACCCTGCAGGTAAGGTTTCATCATCTACTAAAGAGCCCGAATAGAACCTGGAGCCTCAAGCCATTAGAACCTAGATTAACATCGGAAACCCGTACTTGCCATAAGTATAGGGTAGAATCGTTTTGCAACGCAACTTATTTGCGTACATATTGCGAGTTAAAAGGTTTCATGGGTTAAATGAGGGGATAGCTAACGACATAAGGCCAAGGAATGAGACAAGTTTGGAGTGGATTAGATGAGGGGATAAATAATGTGAGAGGAGGCATACTACGTAGGAACTAAAACCCCGATCGCATTTTTTTGTTTCAATATGGTCGAATGTGCTTTTCGCTTCGCTAGTGATGTACGAGTATTTTTGTAGTGGGTTATTTTCTGAAGTCAAGGGTTGCCGAACTTTAATTTCCTTAAATGTAAATTAGAAAATATCTTATGATGAGTTGCCAGACCTAACGTTGCAAATATTTAATGGAATGTGTTCCACTGTATTTATTTTTATTTTTTTGTTTCTTATTTTTATTGTATAAATCGTGTTTATTTATCACTTAACGCAATATGTATCCCACTGTGTTGTTTTTTATTATTAACTTAATCTATTTTTGTGTACATTTTATTCAATTGTCGGTTTCTGGTTTCATTATGCGAATCCTACTTAATATGTATACTAATGTGTTTATTTTTATTTTTACTGTGTACATTTTTATTGAATTATCGGCTTCTGCTTTTATGTGATTCGTATTTGATTCTAACAATATTAATATGTATTCCATTACGTTTATTTTTATTTTATGAGGTAAATTTTTATGTAACTACCTCTTTTGATCTCATTATGTACCCAAATTATATCAGTGTAATTACTTAATTCCGATCCAGTTGTATGTTCAACTATGTAAGCAAGTTGACTGTAAGAGAAGGCCTTACGGCTTTAACTCTGCTAGGTTAAATAAATCCATTATGATTATTATTATTATTATTATTATTATTATTATTATTTTGCGACGCTGTATCAACATCCAGGTTATTTAGCGTCTGAATGAAATGAAGGTGATAATGCTGGTGAAATGAGTCCGGGTCCAGCACCGAAAGTTGCCCAGCATTTCCTCGTATTGGGTTGAGGGAAAACCCCTGGAAAAACCTCAACCAGGTAACTTGCCCCGACCGGGATTCGAACCCAGGCCATCTGGTTATCTAGCGTCTGAATGCTATGAAGGTGATAATGACAGCGAAATGAGTCCAGGGTCCAGTGCCGGAAGTTACCAAGCAATTGCTCTTAATGGTTGGCGTAGACTCCCGGAAAAAACCTCAACCAGGATTTGAATCCGTGCCCGCTCGTATCACGGTCAGGCAAGCTAACCGTTACTCCACAGCGGTGGACACTAGTGATGTTTCTAGTCGCCCATTGTTCTGATGATAATTTTTCGTAAAATTGATAAGCAATGTTATGAAAGCAATAATTAATTTCATGGCAGCTGAACGTTTCTTTCGTAAAGACGAGCTCTTTTCTCTGAACCAAAAATACAACGCCAATGCGGTTATAATTACGTACCCTAGCTAGCGCTTCACGACGATTGCCACGAAATTTGATTTCGATTGATTTCAGTGATATTTCCTAAATCACATTATATTTTTCCTTCATTTCGCTGTAATAATCTGATATAATATCTTATTAAATCTGTATTTTCTTCTAGTGCATTCAAAAGACCGCCGTTATATTCCGTAAACCTTGCATTTGAAATAATGCTTAAAGAATATAGTCGCGAATTTACTAGCGAAATTTCTATTGTCTTATTTCGGTACGGCCAGGTCACTAGTGGCGAGCATAGTCGGCGCTGCTGTGCGGTCCGCTTTATCTAGTTCTTCGAGAGATGAAATGAAGGAGAAGTGAAGTGTTGGAATGAAAGAGGGAAACAGAGTACCCCGAGAAACCCTTATGCAACGTCTATTTTTCCATCATACATTCCATGTAGACCGTCTATGTCTTCATGGAAGGCCAGTGCACTAGCACTGTAGCCACACATGCCACACGAATGAGTGTTACACGTCCAGCTTCCATGCACGTCCACACTTACTGCAACTTAAACGCTCTGGATCCTTTGATTTTTCCTTGGAATAAACGACAAGTGGTGGAACTCAACGCCCCTCGGTCCGTAACGCTCAGGTTGCGGGCTCACGCTATGCGCCGATGTTGCGAAGTATCGTTCGCTGTCCAGATAGGATCGCAGCGCGGTTGCGCTACGATGTTCTGTTGCAAGTCTGTACGCACCTTTAGGTGTCAATGCTCGTGTAGAACACAATCGAAGAAGGCATTGTAAATTATGGTCAGAAAGTTGGCTTCTGTGATGGGATGCGTTGGCTTAGCTCGACACACTGCACAGTACTACCTCCTCAGCCAGCGTCTCGGCGCTCCGAACTAGTATGCAGGCCAGTTGACGATGGCTGGGTTAGCCATTGACACTTTTGAATCCTTGGCCACTGTAGCCAATTTGATTCCATAAACTTCCGCATTGATTCCCATTTATCGAAAGGGTCCTGGATTGCTAATATATACGAATTGATTCCCTGTCATTCAATGGATTCATGTTAGTTCGTATCCGAGTTGATACTGGAATTTTCCTTCCCATTTTGTAGACTCAAGACTGTCTACTTACAAGGTAACAACTACTTCACGCAGTTTCTTGTAAATATATATGATTAAAATGTGTGAAATTTGTCAAAATAATGACCTAAAATTGAAAAAACTTCCAACATACGTGTGTTTAAAAATTTGTTGAAATTTTCAATAAAATATAGAACTTAGCAATCTATACTAATAATAAATCTGTAGCCGAAATTTTCTGGTAATTTTCGAATTTCCAAAATAATTGGTCCTAACATATATAATTAACTACCCTGAAACAGAAAATCGCTTTTTTAAATATTTGTTGTATGTCTGTCTTCATGTCTGTCTGTCTGTATGTTTGTTACCTTTTCACGCGATAATAGCTGAACGGATTTCGATGAAAATTGGAATATAAATTAAGTTCGTTGTAACTTAGATTTTAGGCTATATGGCATTCAAAATACATTATTTAAAAAGGGGGTTTATAAGAGGGCCTGAATTAAATAAATCGAAATATCTCGCTTATTATTGATTTTCATGAAAAATGTTACATAACAAAAGTTTCTTTAAAAATAATTTGCGATAAGTGTTATTCCTTGAAAAAAAGTTTGATAGGACTGATATTTAATGAGATAAATTAGTTTTAAAATTAAAATAACTGCCGTCTAAGGCCGTGTAATGAATTGAAAAACAAATGACTTCGTCTATAAGGGCCTTGGACAGCAACAATCGAAAGCTATGAAAGATATCTACAGAGAATGTTTCTGTGTTTGTATGAAGTAATATCGGAAGCTAAATTAACTGATTTGTATAATTAATTATTATTTCACCATTGAAAGTGTAGTTTCTCTAGATGTACATAATGCTATAATGTTATTACAGTAACTTCTGATATAATATAATATAATATAATATAATATAATATAATATAATATAATATAATATAATATAATATAATATGATTTAAGTTATTTGAAGGGTTCAGTACCGTAGTGGGCCAAGCGCCATTTACTGAATACGTAGAAAACAAGGGTTAAAATTAGTTATTACCATAATTCAATGGAAACCTATAACAAGTAAAATAAAATATACATATTAAATCTAAACGATGCCAATCTTCATTAAACTATGGTTGCATGTAATAAAAATTAAGAAACATGTTAAAGGAATTGTCATTGCACCAAATGAGTGTCTCTGGACCAAAATGATCACATTTTAATTATTTGGATGCAATTTAAATTAAGTAACATATTAAACGATTTATCCTTCTATAAAACACGAATGTTCCCTGGATCAAACGTCCTATCTTAATTATGTAATTACTTTATATTTATTTCTAACGGGTGCAGCGGAGCGCACGGGTACAGCTAATAATTATCAAAAAGCTTCACTTAATATTGCTGAGAAACTTTCAAGACACGGAAAACGGCTAATTTCTCCGCTACGGTGATTTATTATATTTTGTAGTTCAATATAGCTACTACTCTTTCGCTTTTTTCTATTGTTGGTATTTTCGTTGCTTCGAGCTTTATGTAGGTGCTACATTCAATTTCGTTTATAATTTCAATAATTTCTGAAGTTTGCGAAATAACAATGAAAACATTCCAGCGGCTAGACCATGACAAACTAGCATCGACTGGTTTGAGAAACTTGCCAATAACAGAGAAATGAGAAAACAGTGCTAAACGTTCTCGTAGAATTAACGATCAGAGAGCATTACAAGAACTAGAGTTGAGAGTTAATACGCAGTAATAGTATGTCAGTATTTCATTAGGATGCAAATTTTGAGTTTTTGTGTTCATTTTAATTGTATTCGAATAGGTAAAATGAACAAAATACGCAATAAAAGCAATGCAAAAAATTGGCTAATGAACCAAACTGATTATGTTCCGCTGCCGGAAAAGTTTTTATTCCTGAGATTCAAGAACCTTGCCAATCGATTAAAAACATATTTTATAGGAGTACATCTGTTACCAACAGAATTTTTAAATTTTATAATGCAATTATATTATGTAAGACAGTAGGCCTACAACACCTTATTAGAAATGGCATAGTTTGATGCAGAAGAAATTCACGACAGCAATTTTATACCAAATATATAAAATTCAGGGACAGGCTTATCATTTAATTGAAAGTGTTCTTTCATCTGGGAGTAACGATTCTCAGTTGTTACAGATTAATATATTTGATTTCAGACGCGACTAATTGTCTGTGAGGTCTAATATAGTAATTAAGTTTAAAAGTGGAATTACTTCCACAACTACAGAAAGTACTGCATGATAATAATAGTTATATTCATAGTTTTAATACAACTTTAAAAATAATTCAGGAGCAAACGAATTAAAACTTATAGTAAGCTAATTATTCAATAAGTAATAATAAAATCATAATAGATTCAAGTCAGTTATACCTATTTGTAACAAGTGCAGAGAAGCGCAAGGGGCTAATATAATAATAATAATAATAATAATAATAATAATAATAATAATAATAATAATAATAATAATAATCGAGAACGAATGTTTTTTTCAGTTCCTTCTTTAATCACCTGAGGACGTAGACAAAACCAGTCCAGAAAGGTTGTGACTTTTTTTGTCATCAGCAATGGAAAAGATCCAATCTAAAACTCTTCTGAACAATTCACTATTTTTTATCTTCATTTAGAAAAGGTTCGTTTTGAGACGTACTAATTTAATTTTAACGTATAGGCCTATAGCGTATCACTTTTAAATGACTATTTTGGTAAATAAAAAAATTGTACGGAAAATATTTCAATGTACAAATAGCGAAAATTTGTTCATTGTTGAGATATTCTCTTATTCTAGAACACAATATTTCAATAACCGGTAATTTCATCACTAACTTATCATTTTATTGTTCTAGTTTTAATTTGTATTAGTGAAAATAAATATTTCTTTGTTCTCAACTTCTACAATAAATTGCCTAGCCTTTATTAATCACGTAAACTTTTCGTACTTTGATTTTCATTGTAATTCTAAATTTAATATTAATTGTAATTATAATTTTAATTGTATTCTTCATATTGTACGTAGTTGTAATCTCACCTGGTAGAAGGGATGAGAAGGTCTAATGGCCTTATTTCTACCAGATTAAATAAATACTATTATTAATTAATCACCTCCATCTGTTTCAAATATACAATTTATAAATGAAAACAGGAGGGGTAATATTAGTAGCAAAAGATATAGATATAGAATATAATTTGTGGGAGTACAAGAGGTTAGGTCAGATGGGAATGGCATATAAAAAATAGGAGATTACTTGTTGCATTATGGGGAAGGAAACAATAATCATCAATAAGGAACAGGATTCTTTATACTAAACCAGATGTTTGAGATGGCGGGCATGTAGTACGTAAGAGCGAATCCGGAAATGCATATAGCGTGTTAGCTGTGAGGCCGGAGGGAAAAAGACCTTCTGAGAGGCCGAGGATATAGACGGAAAGAGAAAATAATTATGGTTTATTTAACGACGCTCGCAACTACAGAGGTTATATCAGCGCGCCGGTGTGCCGGAATTTTGTCCAACAGGAGTTCTTTTACATGCCACACACTTAAATGCTTTCGACCTGGGCCGGGATCGAATCCGCAACCTTGAGCATAGAAAGCCAGCGCTATACCAACTACGCTACCGAGGTGGACTGGAAAGATAATATAAAAAATGTATTTGAAGGAGGTGAGATATGATGGTAGAGACTCAATTAATCTTGTTCAGGATAAGGACCGATGGCGGACTTATGTGAGGGCGGCAATGAACCTCCGGGTCCTTAAAAGTCATTTGTAAGTAACTAAATAAGTAACCAAATTTTAATTTTTTGGTTTGTGCAAAGTTCTTTTGTTTCTAACACAGGAAATGAAAATTCATCGTATTAATCGTTGTACACTCATATTAAATGTTTTTATTTAGGTCTATCTTTTGAAGAGCAAGAAAATAAATTATGAACGCTAATATCATTCACAACGTGATGAAGCAAGTGAATGTGTTGCATTTATTATGATTCATTCTTCTATCTCTCGGCATTATTTATTCTTTTATATAAATTTAGTATGTAAGCAAGTTTGAGTTTTTATCTATTTAGTTTATAATTTTTCCAGTTTTATTTGTTTTGTAATATTTATCGATACTGAAAAGATATGTACAGATGGGAAGGTAAAACATGAGAAAAAAACACTGTTATGCGCCGTAGACTATGATGATCATCTTTGTAGAGCTTGTTGGGGGGGAAAGCCTCCCCTCTGCGCGTTTTAGTTGAGACCTGAGTGAAACATTGTATGCAAAATAGACCTTGATGACATCTCTGTATCAGACCTTTCAATCTGCCTGTTTGGCTCATGCCTAATTTTCTCGCTAACACGCATTCTCTAATTCAAGAGTATGTTTTTCTATTACTCTTGAATTTCTTCAAGAGCTGCAAGAAGTTTCATTTCGGCAGAAGTAAGTATTGTCAAGCAATTAAAATGTTTAGATATAAAAATCTTTAATATCCTTTGTATACATTACAGGATACAAACTGCAAATATAAATTCCTGTAATATGCATATCACATTTGCTACAAAATTATCAATAATATAAAAGTAAGTACATAATTAACAATACGTATATTAGAAACGCGATAACTGACAGTATTTCACAGCTGGAACTTAAAAACAAGGTATAAAAATAGGATCATAAACATACAAAATATTGACTTTATAACATAAACACCATTGCTTGTAATGTAATCAAAACATTATCTAATTTCAATGTTACATGCAACAATAATAGAGAAATGCTGAAAAAACTTTATTCCTTCCAATTTTAAATGATACACATATGGGACACACGCCAGAGAGTATCCGGATGTCACAATCTGACTTAATAATAACAGTTTTAGCTATATAAGAATATAAATAAAGTCTTGTCCACAAGATTTATCTGTTTACTTTTACCTTCAGAAAAAGAAAATCAAGTACGCAAATTATGTATCATACAATATATTTACATAATATAACATATTTCATTGTATCTATAAGTTCCCATTATCTGCTTCATGTACGAAGTCAAGGCTTTGTTTAACCATTATTCATTTTTAACTACTGTAACCAATTACTAAGTTTACAGACCCACAAACTTCACGAAGCAAATAGTTTACAGATGAAGAATGATAGAGAGAAGAAAAACTGACAAGCTCTACAAGGTAGGCCTAAGTAAATTTCTAATTTTAAGAATTTGATGTATTTCGATATAGTTTTCTTAAAAGATCTGTTATAAGGAATTTAACTTTCTTGTTCTGCATCCACTACTTTATCCATTTAAAAAATAATTTTGGATTTGAAAGCATATTGATAATTTTAATTAGGCTATCTCAAAATGTCTAAACTGGATAAGTGATTTTAAAACTCCGAACGACTTATTTTATTTAGACAGATGACGCTGAATCATTAATTACGACTTAAATCAATCCATTGAATTAATATTAGACTATCGCTTTGATTATCAAAAGTTGTGTAAACGAGTATATAGAAATTTAAGTTTTTTTCGAATCAACTCAATAATTTTCAGACTTTTCTCGTGTAAGATGTTTAGACGATTCAAATTAACTGGAGCTCACTGACCATTTAGGCCTTTACGAACCTTCCAACGACACAATCCTGAAGATAGATTCAGTAAAAATTTCGACAAGTATATAGGAAATTAACATTCAAAACACATTAGCGACATTCAAATTTATTCTCACGCCAGCGGAGATAGCTTGTTCAGAAGAAAGCAACAGCAAGGAATGACTATGAAGTTCGGATTCCTATGCGAAACAAATATTGAAATAAAAAAAATTCAACAATTTAAAATTTATTTTTCTGTGTATGTTGTGACTTCAGATAGGCATATGTCTACATAGACCATTCACAGCAAAATTATCCAGTACCGGTTAATTCAAGATGAAAGGGTCATACATTGAGGGATAGCAGTGTGGGTGATTCTAAAGAATTTTTTTATAAATATATGTCCTATGCCTAACGGTTTTCGAAGAAAACAATCGAAACTATCATGAATGAGATCAGTGTAGGTGACAGTAAAGTAAGAGGTTGTTATCTATATGCTGTTAATTGTCCATTTCTCTTTACATAGCATGTTGAAAAAGTGCCACCATCAACCTCGATGCGCCTTGCAGCTCGTGTAGCCAGATGCCGTGTTCATAATTTTGAGCTGGATCGGACATTCCTAATTCTATCACAAGCATTTAAAACGCGGGAACGAAATTGCTCCCTTATTTCCAATTTGCGCTGATAGACATCGCTCTTTAGCCAACCCAATAAACAAGAATCTAATAGTGTACGATCGGGTGAACTCGGTGGCCAAGATATGACATAACTACGACCGATCCAATGGCCAGGATAGGTTTCATTGAAGTACTAGGGCACTGACCAGCTGTAATGTGCATACCAGCCCGTGTTGCTAAAGGAACATTCTCCAAGTATTCTGGTAAAACATACGCACATGCAAATGGCTAACATGACAAAGGCAACAGTACAACCTAATGTTTTGGTTGCATCTGCAGCAATGTGATAATTTAATAAAAGAAGCCGCCCTAAATAACGGTTCGAATAGATCGCCCTACTATTCAATTCATAAAGAATAATCATTAAAACCAATTGTGTAACAATTTGAAAGGAAAATGAAAACAATAAGATAAATGATACAAAAACATGGGAAATCATTTACAATAAAAGTTTGTTGGGTACAAATGATTACTAATTAGGAAAGGATGATTTTAAAACATGAGATCCTATGACATCAATCGTTGCATCAGAAATTTTAAATTGTTTAAGTTAATTTAAAGTTTCTCGTGGGATCGTGCCACGGGCACCGAATATGAGCCCAAAAACTGTCCAATGTGTGATGTGGTATTGTGCTCCAAGATGCTGACAACAAGGCTCATATATGACTTGTTTCTCACAACACACCACTTGTGGCTGTTGCTCGTGCATCTCGAAACGGATTGTGGGATCAAGAATGACACCCTTATCCTTCTGCCGATCAATTATGATGAATAAGAAATGTGGACTTATGCTTGTTATTTTCAAATGGCCCTTCCTTCCTGAATCATCCCGCATTTATGAAATTTCACTTAAATTGAATATATAAACGGAACTCAGCTAAAAACAATATTTAATTCACGACTCCACTTCTTAAAAATATTTTGAAGTCGCAAGTGTAAAATTAGGTCTAACTGAACCGCACGTATTATACCTGTTCAGGAGAGAACTCCAAGTTTTCTTCCAAAAATTAGCTACAGTGGATAAATAATTATTATACACAAGCTTACAATTCACTCTCCCTTTCATGTATTTGTTTCCTACAATAACGAACATAGAATGGAAAGATATAGTGCCAGGTTTATACTAAAATATACGGTATAAATATGAAATTAAAATTGATGTAATGAAAATAATGTATACATCATGCCATTCATTTTGCGTTAATTTCTCTCTTATGGAAGTATTAATGAAATGAAAGCCATTATGAGGATCTTGTGTATGAAATTTGTTCTCTCTCGATGTACAGCTATGTTACAGATATTTACAAAACTTTCTTATTTCAAACTACAATTGAATATTTAGTATCAAAATTATTCATAGTCCTATTTTTTTAACCAACTGTAAAACAATATTTCTATTTCTTAAAAAAATCTGAGCTCAAAAAGATAAATATTAACTAATTACAAGTATGCATTTTGAATTTACATACACAATCAAAAGAATGCCAAATCGTCTACCGAAGCATTATTTCCAAAATTTATTTTGCGTAAAAGTCTAGTCTTTAGCAGGTAGCTAACAACAAATGACTAAAAGCAGTGTGACGTCAACTTATCTCATCGGCATTATCACACTGTGGCAGTTATTCCGTCGAACTTTCGCGCATTCGCAGCACTACTTCCCGCTTGGGTTGTTTCTAGCGTCACCGTTCTGGTTGTAAAATACCGGTATACCTGGATAACTCCCTCCCACTGGATACTGCACGACGGGACGTCCGTAGACGCCAGGATAAGCAGGAATTCCTGGAGCAACTGCAGGGTAACTTCCTTGATATACGGGAGGGAATCCTCCAGGCAAGCCTGGAAGAACACCTCCAGGCAAGCCTGGAGGAACACCTCCATAATATGAAGGTATCCCCCCTATGTATCCACCGGGATATGCGCCTGGATAAGTTCCGGCCACTATTCCAGGGTAGGATCCTGGGAAGAAACGCATGTTTACACTGCCATCCTTATTCTTCTGATCGCCTGCTGATGGTGGTTGTTGAGGTGCAGACATAGTACAGAAGACAGCAGCAAGGAGTACCAACAAAGCAAATATCTGCAATTTTAAGCATTGCTACATCAAACATTATGTACCTATAAAGTTTTAAGACAGTGGGGCTATAGATCGAATGGCGCTCGTGATAGCTTCTTATTATGACATTATTATGCTATTACGACATACAAAGAACGCGATGTGAGATTTAGAAAAAAAGTAATTAAGTTGTTCGGCACATAAGAACTGAACTCACAAACCGTCATGAATTCAAATCTACTAATTATTGTCCCCATTTATAGTCCTCCGGTCCACACTTGTAGAATAACAGTTAGCGCATCTGACCGCGAAACCAGGTGGCCCGGGTTCGAATCCCGGTTGGGGCAAGTCAACCCAATATGAGTAAATGCTGGGTAACTCGGTGTTGAACCCCGGACTCATTTCACCGGCATTATCACCTTCGTTTCAATCAGACGCAAAATAATCTTGAGATGTTGAGACAGCGAGCGTCGCAAAATAACCTAGTAAAAAACTGTAGTCCTATTATAGAGGTCACAGTTGATTTCATCTTAATTTCGCCCCCATACAGGAAATTAAATTCACTATGTCGTCAGCCTAACAAATAATTAAGAAACTTACATTATCACTAGTATCGGGAAGTACAAGCCATTAAACCTTATGAACATAATGCAAATGTGATATTAAAGAATAGAAATTTTCCAATAAATGTTCATAAATAAATTGATTAAGTTATGTTTTGCATAACAACACAAATACCGAATAAAATAAAATTATGTTTATTCCCTAGAAGTTGAGCTGAAGTGATTCGTTGTCTAAAATTAGCGATGAATTGATTGCTGTCCTCAAGACAGCTTTTAAGTTTGAACAACTTCCCTCCATGCCAAGATAAGTGACTGGGGTGTATATAAACTGCATATATTAAGCGGCTCACAAAGACATCTAGGTATGTGTTATTAATGATTTGTCTTCCAAATCGTCTCGAATTTCTCACGTCTATGGGTACCCAGGAATTTTTTTTAATTACCTGAATTTTTTGACGTAATGGTAAAACTGTTCAAAACTGATCATATGAGATAAAAAATATTTCTAATATGTCGTTATAATTCATCCAAAATATCATCTATGAATAAAAAATAACATGCGTTATATGCAATAACAAGACAGTGGCACCGACGTGGCTCAATCTCTCGGGATCACCTGGTTGGGTTTTTTCCGACGTTTTCCCGAACCGTAAGGTGAATGCCAGGTAATCTATGGCGAATCCTCTGCCTCCTCTCGTCAAGTACTATCTCGCTATCACCAATCACATCGACGCTAAATAATCCCGTAGTTGATACAGCGTCGTTAAATAACCAACTAAAAAATAAAGACCGTGTTAGGTCAGTCAGTAAGTATGTTACAAATCGAAGTAGCGACCTAGATTTTTATGAGTCTAAAGTTATCACCTAAATGGCAGTATTATCCAAGTGTTAGTATAATCTATTTGCGCAAAAGCGAAACGAAGAAGCAGCTGTTGCAAGTTGGCGGCATCTCTGCACCAGTGTACCATTGTCGACCACCGCTCTATTGTATGATTTCTCTCAGCAAAAGTTCTTGCAGCAAGTGATATTCATAAAGAGATGTTGTGCGTCTATGGTGAGCATTGTCTGTCACGTCAAACTGTCTATTGAGTGCAGAAGTTCTTTGAAGGGCGAGCAAGAATCGAACACCGAGTCTTCTGCCAGTGAAGATTGTCAAAGAAGCAAATTTTTAAGAGGGTGGTGATTTCATCCCAGCAGACAGGATGGAGGGGCAATATGCTAGTTGAATATCGTATGTGATAGCAGTCTTAGGAACTTGGTACCAAAACATTGCTTTCAGGTGAACCAGGCACATAGATCTATTGCACTAGCATACTATAATCTGTTTATATAAATACACAATTATGGTTGGATAATCGTCACAACATTACAATAATATGCGCAGCAGAAAAGCAGCTTCATTACGTACTAACGTTCGCAGTGGAGCTGTGAAGTTTAATGAGCGGTTTTCAACGTGACAGAAGTTAAATTCTCCAATCACAAGAAGTTATATGCAATAATTCAAGAAATTACTGTAACCATAGTAACAATTGGGAAACATTTTACTGGAAATTATGTAATGTGGACATTTAATCTATGAAACGAATAATAGTTGAGGAACACTTTTGAAATACAACAATGCTAAAACCTGAGAAAAACATGAGAACATCTCATGAGTTTTTACATACCAGTCCGAGATAAAATGCATCAATGTTCGGATCAAATGCCAATGGTACACTGGTGCAGAAATTAAACTGTCTTCTTTAATACCGCCATCTAGTGGTAATAGCTTCAGGCGTCTCATTAAAAATGTATGTCGCTATTTCAATTTGTATCATACTTACTGTATCTTCTTCTTTCATTAAGATAATTCATCGTGTAAGTTAGAGCTCCTGAAATAATATTAAAAGCGTAAATTTGTAACCTAGTTATCGCGACGGGAAACGTTGAAAAGATATTGATAATGAAAGCAAAAGTAAAGATATTAAGCTCACGCTAAAATAATGAGACAATGATAGAAGAATAAAGGAGAATGCTAAGTTTCCATGAATATATATGACAAATGAACATAGCTGCTTGTTTCTCATCCCGAAAGTTATTCTAAAAACTTTTTAATTCAATTATTATATCCAGTTAAGACCGATTATTTCCAAACTAACAACTTACAGTTAAGTCCATTTTAATTTTTACACCTGAACAAGTATTCCAATATACATTTAACCACACATAATATCATACAGAATAGGTTCACCTATTGGACTACCAAGCTAGGCCGCAGCTGAGTTAGCTAAATCGTGAGGAAATTTATTAGTTAAATATTTTATACAGTTCAAAATCTTAGATTATCTGAAACATAAAAAAATCAAACTGGATAGTTAAATTTTGGACAGACACTAATTTCGATGCCACTGTCGTAGTTTCTAATAAAAATTACTTTGAGCCCTCGGGAAAATTCCTGTACCTATAGCTGAAGAATATTTTACATAGCGAAAGCATTTTCTTTCACAAGATTTTACCAATTAATAGGAAGTTACAAAAGTAGAAAAGGTGAAGGTTTGTCGAATAATTTTCATAACCTGGAATTGTTATAAGTGTTAATGATTTTTCTTCCACAAACCATTACCATAACATAAAAGTTTTATTTAAACAAATACGAACTTCAAAATGGAACACTGTTAGTGCAAAAAAAATTATTTCTCAATTCGAGATGAATTATACTCACATGCAGAATTGTAAGTATATAATTGTCTACAGAAATAATGTCTTAATATTCACCACAATATGAGATATGCAACATAAACATTCGGATTTTGGTCACGACATTAACAAGGTCTCCAACATTTTGTTTTGCAATGACTCGTAACATGGAAACAAAAATTTGCGACTATTTTAACACTTCTATTTATTAACAAAATAGCCTATTTAAACAGATCTGCAAACTGTCGTCGGACATACTATTGCAATTTTATTTACAGCTCCGAAAATTTTGTATAACATAAAATAGCGATGATAGAGGCAAAAAAATGATTTTCTACGTTTACGTATTTAAAAATAATAATTTTCAAACGTTTGTAAGAGTTGGTTTTAAATTTACATTAGGGCATATTTCCTCTAATTATTCCGATTTCCCTTCATTTACATTCCGTTTCAATTTCATTGTTTCTCTGACATTCACATTTAATATAACAAACATATTATATAAAGCATTATACTTTATCTTTATTATGATTAAGATATTAAAGAGGAAAATATATTTTATGCCATAAAATTATTATAATTATTCTAAAATATTAGACAGGGCACCTGAATATCATGTAATATATTTTTAGTTAGTTATTTAACGATGCTGTATAAACTACTAGGTTATATATAATTCTGATTGTTGTCTTATACAGTGTAAATGTCCGATTTAAAGAGTTTAAAATTTAGATTATTTAAACATAAAAAAAACCAAACTGGATATTTAAATTTTAATTTCCGATAAATGGAACCAACACATTAATTACTGTAATAAATTACGTAAAATAATATTTTTGTTTTATTGAGGAATTACTTGTCAATAAGTTTATTATGTACAATATATTTAACTTTATTTCAATCGGTAATTATGTATGGAATTATAGGATGGGGTAGCTCATTTAAACCCAGTTTTAATCCACTTTATTTATTACAGAAGAAAATAATTAAAATATGTCTTCATAAACCTATTGATTTTCCATCTCAAAATTTGTTTCTAGAGTTTAATGTACTTAATGTAAGACAAATTTATTAATAAAATTCATACATAAAAATCGAAATACTTTGAATTGTACTCTCATTAGTTATGAAACAAAAGGTATGAATTCTTTAAGATTGTTTGAACCAAAATGCAACAAAATGTTACGGTATTTAATCATAGTAGTAAATTAGGCCCAATAATATATAAACAAATGTATAAATATCCTAATCTTGTCAATTCTAATAGTTCTAGTATTAAATTATAAAAATTATGTATGGATTTTATAAAAATTGAAAAATTGTAAATTTAAATTTACATACTATAATTGCAAACAGTAGACATAAGACAAATTTTATTGTATAATTATTAATTTCAATTCAGGAATCCACCCCTGAGCACGGGTTCTACTCATTTCAGGGGCGAGCTAAAGTTTTTCTGTATATATTATATTTTATTTACAATTATTAGTAAAATAAATAAATAAATATAGCGTCGATGGGGTTGAGTGATAGCGAGATGGTATTTGGGGAGATGCGGTCAAGGGGTCGCCATAGATTACCTAGCATTCACCTTATGGTTAGGGAAAAGTATGGAAAAAAACCCAACTAGGTAATCAGCCATTAAACCGGGGATCGAACCGCGCCTGAGTAAATGGCAACTTCAGACCAGCAGGCAAGCGCCTTAACCGACTGAGCCACGCCGGTGGTCTGAGTATCATTTAATATCAACTTATAATAATATAGGCCAAATGTTCTATACATTTTGAATTATGCACTAAATAGATGTAATGCGAAGACATAAGCTGGGCAGACATTTTATGAAGGCCTATGTGTAGCTCAAATTACGAATTATTTTTCATACTTTGCTTTTGTCTTAAATATATATTAGTTATTATTATTATTATTATTATTATTATTATTATTATTATTATTATGATATAGAAAGGGTGAAATTATAGCACAAAAGTGACTCAGACCTACAGTACCAAATGC
This sequence comes from Periplaneta americana, assembly GCA_025594305.2. Classification (NCBI taxonomy): domain Eukaryota; kingdom Metazoa; phylum Arthropoda; class Insecta; order Blattodea; family Blattidae; genus Periplaneta; species Periplaneta americana. Next base: position 117,521,138 of record JAJSOF020000005.1, read on the forward strand.
TCTAACATCGTTCTTCTCAACATATAAGTTTCACCTGAACTCACTGGGATACGAACCGAGGTTTAGGGCCTATGAATGTGTAGCTAAAAAAGTGTAAAGTCCACACCTAGCCTTTTAATAACGAACGATACGTTTTGCTGTGTACACATGCAAAAACTAGAAAAAATTATTATTCCTGCTTTGCGTTGATCTTTAAGAAAATAAAATTTACAGATGGTACTTACGAGACGATCAGCCATTGTGCCTGAATGTTCCAGTAACATACCTATATGAACACTTTTTCATACGTCTCAAGCTGCAAATAAGCCATGGCAATGAATCTTATCTTTTCACTAGTTAGACCGGTTACACGGAATATACCCGTGACTCAGAGAGGCCAGTGGAGGATTCATAACTTGAAAATAGTTGTCACATATGGTGAAATAAATTTTGAAGTGGCCGTACGTTGAAGTTGACAAATACTAAAATTCCTCTTTATATATTTTATTCATTTTTCAGTGGTTACGTTGTACATAATGTTAGTAATGTTATTTGCGTTTATAGCCTAATATCAACTACAACTTGCAATATACAGAGAAGTGAAATCCTAATCATGTAAATATAATTTCCATTTACTGAATTGCACAAAAAAATTATTTCTTGCAATCCGAAAACAAATGTTTCCCTGACTCGGGGGAATAAAAGTAAAGGGGACTGGTCCTCCAGATTGGGGGTTTGAAACGGGGTTAAGAACCCTACAATGTAAAAATCCAACTGTTACGAAACCTAACAATAAGCCCAATAAAGAGAAAAGATTGTAAGGTTTATTACACCATGATGGTTTTCATGAAAGAGACGTGTAAAACAAATTCTCAAAGGAAGAATTCCGAATACAATTCACTAGAAAAAAATTGATAGCGTGAGGAGACAAAGAGAAAGTCAAGTAAGAGGTGAATGTAATCCGTATCCGTGGGAGAAATCTCTAGATCGTGTTCAATGGAGGCGAATTGTGGGGGATGATAAAGTTCACCCCAGGTTGCAATTTCCTTGAAAGGATAAGCAGTGTCCGAAAAAATAGATATCTGGCTTTAATTGCAAGATATACGGATTAAATACATGTACAAATTCCCGCATTACATTACTTCGTACAATATAATCGCTTCCGTGTTTTCAGCTACTTACAATAATCACTATTATACAGGCTAAATAGGAACAAATTTTAGTAGTTTCTGATATTCTATCTGAGGAGAGTATGTTGCTTGTCAGACTCCAAGAGTTGAAGGAAAGCGTTCAGTTAAAAACTAATTCATAAATAATCCTCGATTATTAAATTTGTGCTTAGTACTAATAATCCCGTAATACGAAGGGCGTCCTTTCTACTCAACGTTTTCTTGCTGGCTCTTAACTAATTTTTCCCAGAAACGAATTCTGACTGTACATTTTGTGATTTCAAAGACGTACGATACTACAGGGTTGTTTCCGATTTCTAAAAACAACTTTTAAATGACGTCATGTGCGTCAGGAGTCACACGACAACTGAATTGTGGTGAGAGATAACAGAGCAGTAGTGAGTGATCTCATAATCAGAGTGCACGGTGTCTCACAGCAGCAATGCCCGAGAAAATCGAGTCTTTTTGGATGGGGTACATTACGACTCTTTCCGATGCCAAGTACAGTTAAGTGAAAATCATAGAAGCCTGCAAAAAAAACATGGTTTCTTCATTTCCAAGACAGATATCTTGTGTGTACCTAATACAACTGGCAAAGCTTGGATGGGATTAATTCCAGAGGGGAAAAAGCAAGCAAATCCACTCCCGGCCACAAGCCGCACCCCCTCCCAAAATGATACAAATTAAGGAGGGGAAGGATACCCAAACTGCTTAAAGTTGAATGAACAAGTGATGGCTAAGGAGAGGGAGATCATGCCTTACCCTCCGGCCTGCTTGTGTATTAAGAGGTTGACTCGCGAGTTAATAAATGCCGACCACTGCATTGGGTGGGTTGTTAATAGGTTTTAATAAGGAGATTTTTATTATACGCTTTTAGAGCAAATTTAAGGGAGTAATGAACGGCTTCGCAACACCTTCCCATCCAATTATACCATACTGCATAATGTATTGAAGCAAAACTAAGTAAATCACTAGAAAATAATACTTTGTAAAAATGAACGAAGAATAATACATAAATGTGATATCATTTAACTTTATATTTCAGATACGCCACTGAGACGCAAGAACGGAAGTGTCCAGGTTGACACATTACCCTTGGTTCTACTTCTTGAAGGTCCTACCAGACTGATAAAAGGACTGCTTTTTACGTAACTACACTCATTTGTGGTGTAATCAACAAGCATTTACCTTTGTATCATGACGTCATCCACGGACATTTTTTTAGCATATTAGAATATAGTATTTAGCAACAATATCCCATAATTTAATTACTTTTATCATTTGGATCATAATTAATACAGATAATTTTATGACAATTCACATTAATATTGAAGCAGAATACTCTAATGATATTTTACAATGACACGTTTCATATTAACACGATTGACGCATGGTTGTTACTTAAAATATGTAGGGTGAACCGTAAGTAATATAATTAATTTCGGAGGGTTATTCTTTGAAATATTTCAAACATAAAAATTTAATACAATTTTGCTCGTTTTTGCTTCCTTTTCGAGGTAAAGATTGTTATTAAACATTTCATACAGTGTTTTGGGAAAGCTATTCACTGAATTTCCAATAGCCTATGCGCAGAGCAATATATTATGCTAACAAATAATTGAAAAAAATTCAGTTTTGTCCTATAAATGAGTAGAAATTTGATCAACAAATGTAACATTTAAAAATTCATCTGAAGAACGGAAAATTAAATTTATTCGGACCAAATTTCTGCTCATTTAAAGGACAAAACTAAAATTCTTTCAATCATTCATTACCACAGTACACTGCTCTTTTAAACTGACTGACAATATTGGGAATTAAATCAATGGTTTTCCCAAAACACGCTACGAAATGTTTCATATAAAGAAATTTTTATCTCCAAAAGTAAGCAAAAACAAGCAAAATTGAAGAGGTGGTTTCTAAAGTGTCTGCAGTCTTTTTCTTTGCGATATTTGACTTGCTTTATTCAGGTTTTAATTTATCCTTTTCAAGTCTATATATGACTGTAAGTTTATTTAACAGACTATTCTAAGTCTTGACTTAATGTCTACATATGTTTTTTTTTTTTTTCAAACCGATCTAAGAGCGTCAAATTTATCTCATCAGTTTTTGTCATTTTTATCAAAGCTTGTAATTTGGATTTAGGCCAGTTTGGAATTCACCTCTTCAATTTATTGCATTAAACTTTAACGGTTATTAGGAGAGAAAAATTTGCTCCGGCGCCGGGGATCGAATCTGGGTCCTTGGTTCTACGTACCAATTGCTCTAACCACTAAGCTACGTCGAAGTTCAATCCACATCACCGGATCGAATTCTCCTCTAGTGTTTTTTTTTTACTTTGTGGCCTGACTTCAAGTTCGACATTATATACGGTGCTGTGGATTGAACTCAGCTCAGTGGTTAGAGCACTTGGTACGTAGAACCAAGGACCCAGGTTCAATCCCCGGTGCCAGAGCGATTTTTTTTCCTCTAATAACCGTTGTTACTATAATATATAATTTCTGTAGGACCAAAAATTTATCTTTACGTAAACTTCTTTTGTTTGAACATCTCAAAAGAATAAACCCCTGAAATTAATAGCATTACTTACGGTTCTCCCTGTATAGATAGCCTATATGCATATTTTGAAGTTAAGAGCATATTTATTGTCTGTATTTTTAATTTTTGTAGTTGATGTTGCTCTCTATGTTTTCCACGCTTTTAAAAAGTATTTTGTAGCCAGAGAGTGGCTGTGAAGGACGCCTGCTTGTGATAAGTGACGCAACACATTATACTGTAAAACCCGCTGATAGCCTCAAGGTGCTATTTCCCAACATGTTAGATTGTGTAGCTCATGGTCACTGACAATGGGGCTACTTCTGTGACAGAGGAAGTTAATTATGTCTTCTTTAAAAGCGTGCGAAAGAACTTGGTGTACAAAATCGATGTACCAAATCAAACTATAAGAAAGACAGAGCCAGGATCTGAGGAAAAGCTTTAAAATGATCAATTAAAACGTGAATAAAGCAAGTAAAATATTTAAAGAAAAAAACTTCGGTTACTTTGGCATCCATCTCTTCAATTTTGCTCGTTTTTGCTTCCTTTTCGCGATACAAATTTCTTTATATGAAACATTTCCTAGCGTGTTTTGGGAAAAGAATCGACTTAATTCACATTAATCTCAGTCAATTTAAAAGAGCAGTATATTGTGATAATGAATGATTGAAAGAATTTTAGATTTGTCCTTTAAGGGGAGAGGATGGTATTTTTTTGGCGAAAAATGAGTAAAATTAAAAATTTCTTTAAAAATGCTCTGTGATATGTGTGCAATGCATAGCATAATATTAATCACGCGACCACTTTTATTGTTGTTTGCAAATTGAATTTAAAAAAATGTTTTTCTTTAAAATACTTCTTTTGATATATATGTGTGGAATGCATTGCGGCAACATTCGTCGGTATTTGTGCCCTTATCGGATGTTGAGACGCCATTTTTAAACTTTCTGCGCTAAGTGGATTTTTAAATTGCCTGCCTCTCTTTATTGGTTTACGATAACTTCATTTTTTGCTACATTGCCAAACAAAATGGATACAATTTCTGAACTATTAAAGATACATGCATAAATTTAAAACACACTTTTTAGACTATTGGGAAACTTTTCTCTGCAAGGAATTTTGTTAATTGTTTTCATTTAAAACTATCCTATGTTTGAACAACGGTTCAAAAAAGTTTTTTATTTCTAATTCTTTTTTTTACTAACGTGGGGACTAATATCAAAATTTTTTACAGCAGTTTGAAAAGCATGTTTTTAAGTACATTCAAAAAGGGGTGAATTACCTTTAAAATGGTTTAGATATATAGTTTTTAGTAAAATCCGTTTGGGGAATTTTTTCAAATCGGGGCCCCAAAAATTTCTTTTGCTATTTATTTTGGTTTGATTTTTTACAGGATCAGCTAGTAGAAAAAAATGCTGGTCACTCAGGTCACAGGCCCCCATGTGACGTCGGGGGGGCAAGGACGCGGGCGGGCTAAAGTATGACGTCACAAAGGGGGGTCGGGGTTTAAAATTATGCGTAAAAAAGGGGCGTAACAAATTCGTCATAAATGGCAATCTAAAGTTAAAGGTTAAAAGGACTCATCCCCGGCATATGTAATTGGTTGGGGCATGACGTGTTCATACGTTTGTATAGGGGGGGGTTGAAATACACAAGTTCATTTTTAAAACCCCACAACCCTATCTATGGGGCAAATTTTTGCTGATTCACATCCGGCGATTGTTCCCCACTCTATCTGCTATGTATAAATATTATGCAAGCTCAAATCCGGTGATTGTTCAAGAATTAATCTATCACCCCTAAAAACATACATTTTTTCTTTTATTATTAAGATTCTAATGTAATGCTATTTTAATTGGGGGAATGGAAAAGGGGGAGGTTGGGTTTTGGGAAACCCCAAAAGTGAAAATTTGGGAAGGGAGGGCAAAATGGTTGTATTTTAAGAAATTGCTGAAAAAAAAATTAAATAAGCACACTTGTAAATTAAAAAGGATGTGTCTTAATCACAAAGGGGGCATAACAAAGTGTAACATCATAAATTTCAAATTCACAAATGAAGTTGGTGCGTGATGTAATAATTTAAAATGCCCCGTGTTCATACAAGTTTATATATTAATTGTATGGGGGGGGGAAAAATCAAGTTCATACATGTTTGTATATTTGAAAGTGAGTTGTGAATTTTAAAAAATCCCACATGCATATTCGCTTCTCTATGTGTGCAAATACTATAAGCTCATCCGGCGATGCAATTGCTGAGCAATGAAAAAAAAATATTCATGATGCAAATAATACAAGCTGTTAATTTCACATCCGGCGATTGTTCTCGCAGCGTCTTTTTACACAAAATTGTATAAGCGCATCTGCTGGTGTGCAAATATTATGCAAGCTCACACCCGGCGACTATGCAATGGCTGAGTAATGAAAAAAAGCATGTTTTCGATTATGTAGCGTGTTATAATTTCACATATTTGTATGATGCAAATAATATGCAAGGTTAATTCACCCGGTGAAGACCAAGTGCTGAATAAGGGCCCACCTGTGGTATGTTTTTTTCACTCTGTATTGATAATCTTCATCTGCTATGTGTTATTTTGTTGTGGATTGGGGATGTTGATAAAAAATCAGTAACAAAATAAAATTACATGTATATATACGTCATGAGCGTGGCTAAAGTATGACGCCCGTGGCTTACCTCACTAAGGTTTAACTGAAATTGACGTCATAAATTTGTAATTCTTTGGGAAATGGGAGGGGGTAAAATTTGAAATACGAACGCTCATAGTGGTGTGACGTCTTGAAAAAGATTAAAGTGTCCCAAAAATTTTAATTGAAGTTGAAATGGGGAGGGTTTTTATAATTTAAAATCATACTTCATAGGGGGTCAAGGGAAATTGAAGTTGGTTGGGGAGGGGGTTTAAAAAAATTTAAAATAAATTTCAATTATAAAATGTAATAAAGGAAATTATTGTTTTGAAATTTGGGTGGGGAATTTAGATGGGGTGGGTTTACTTTAACCCAAATTTGCGAAAATGGATAAAATTAATCCCACTTTGGGAAATTAAATCAACATTCTTTCTATTTTATATTTCCAATTTAAAAATTTTAAAAAAATTTGAGGGGTTTTTTACTATTTAATTTAATCTACATTTTTAAAAATTTAAATTATGAATGTCTTTATTTTTTCCCTAAACAGTAATTGCAGCAGTTTCCGCCTCCAATGTATGTTATGTTGTGTAATTTTTACATATGCATAATTATGGATGTGAAAATTTATGAAATTTTTAAATCACTTCCGGCAAGAAATTGCGATAAGAAAAACATTTTTTGAAGCACCTGGAACGTGTTTATTAAAAATATTGCATGATGCAAATAATATCAAGCTGTTAATGGACATCCGGCGATTGTTCTCGCAGCGTCTTATGTTATAAAAAATTTGTATTGATTAAAAATAAATAATAGCTCTGCTATGTGTGCAAATATTATGCAAGGTTGCTAATTTTACATCCGGGAAAAATTGCTGAGAATGATAAAAACATTTTTTTGATTATGAGCATAAAAAACCACCTATATTAAGGCTATGAAATTGATATGTAGTAGTAAATCAATATGGTTCCCTCGATGCTTACTTTTGGGGAAACCCGGAAATAGTAAAAAGATTTAAATATTAAGGTTTTAACACCTGGAAACCATATTTAAAAAAAAAGCATGAAAAAATAACTCGATACGGGACAACAATCCTCGCAATCAGAGGAATTTTCAGTTTTTTCTACAACGATTTACGTATGTGGCCCTTGTTGAATAAGGTGAATGATGAGTCAGACATTGTTCTATACAAAGGACGGTGGGATAGGTAATGGAACAAAATGCACAAGTTGGAGTTTCAGAAAAAAAAAGGGGAGTAACAATTTTAATTATATCAGTATAAGTGTAATGTGGAGAGTTATATGAATTGTATCTATAGAGCAAAAAAACATACGGTTGGAGATAATGGCTGGATGATAGGTGTTTTTAGAAGTGTAATAAAAGAAGTATTGCAGTATGGAAAAATTGACATTGCGAGACAGCAGGGGGAGGGGGAAAGATGATGAATAATATGCTGAATTTATAGAACTATTACATTTCATAATTTTATAATACATATTTTATATAAGATCTTTGTCAAAAACTTTGGTAATGAAAATCGCCAAAGCATTAATAATGTCTCACAAATTTATTTCGTTTTTTAATGTAATGATCGCATCTCAACCTCGGTTTGAGCCGAAGAAGAAGAAGAAGAAGAAGAAGAAGAAAAAAAAATAAAATTTAAAAATCTCTGAGTGAAAAAAAACGGGACCATGAAGAAGCGTGGTGAATGTTAAGCGATTGAAAATTTAATTGTAATAAATGTTCTTTTTGGAAATTGTTCTGCCGATTTCTTCTATTCTTAACCATCTTTTCCCATCGCAAAAACCCAAAAGGGTTGGGTTCGTTTAGATTTCCCAAAGGGGGAATGGGTTTTTAAATTTTATAACACTCTTTTCAAATATTAGTAATCCTTTTCCAATATTAAAATTGGTAAAAAGGTTTTCAAATACTTAATCATTAAAAATTGGTGTAAAAGTTGAGATTATTCAAAAAATATATGTTCAAAATATAAATAATTCCAGTGGAGCTTATTATTTGGGGTGGTGGTTTAAATTTCATTACATGTTTGTATGTAAAGCCTGAGGATGACTGGGGTCGGATATCCTTGTGAGAATGTCAATGATTAAACTAAACCCTAGTCTTTGGGGGATGGGGATGCCCGGAAAAAGAAAATAGTAAACATTAAATTATCATATATATTTATTCAAAAAAAAAATACAATCCCTGAGTATTGAAATTTTTTTTTAGTTAGTGAATCCCAATTGTGATAATGTTTTCCCCAAAATTGAAAAAATTTTCATTTTTTTGCAATGATAGAAACACAATTTCCCTTTTTCTTTCAACATCAATAAATTAGGAAAATCAATTTTTTCCAAATTATACACATAACTGATGATAAATCATTTTTCCCAAAGAATTCTTTCTTTCCCCCCTTTTTATAAACAAAACCCGATAGAGAAAAAGCACTTTATACAAACCCAATAAACCTTGTACATAAATGGACGTCCTGAAACAAAATAAAAATGTGTGCATGATACTTATTGTAAATTATATGTCGCAGAAAAAAGTAACACATACTTACATTTTAAACATATGATATAGAAAAAGCACTTTATACATAATCCTAAGACACCTTGAACATTGTGTTCGAACAATGCGTTACACCCTTTTTTGACCTCTCCCCCCCGTTTCAATGGGATATATTAAACCCCAAAATTTTTAACGACTACGAGATTCATGCTGTTATATGTAATCGGAGAACAAGTTAGTCTCACCCCGCTTTCTTTGTGATAAACATTGCAACTGATACGAAAATGGCATTCTTGCTACATATTTTTCAACTTGTTGAAAATCGTAATCTTCAATAATTTTACAACTTGTCGCATATCGTAATCTTGGGACATATATGTTACAACTTGTCGAAAATCGTTTTGCAAATATATTTACAACTTGTCGAAAATCGAACTTCAATATTTTAAACTTGTCGAAAATCGTAATTTTGGGACATATATGTTGTAACTTGTCGAAAATCGTAATCATGCGACATATATGTAGCCCTCTATCGAAACAACATTTTCTGCATTTTGTGCAAGAAAGTCTAAAATTTGATAGTATAATTAATCTCTCAGGGTGATTAAATTTTACTTATTTGAAATGTTCTATTACATTTCTGCTATAACTTATTTTGTGTGGTTTTTTTATAAAGTTCCTGATTGTAATGAACTGATTTGAAATATTTTATAATAGTTTGAATGATCTTCGGGAATCAATTTTTAAAATTGATAAAAGATTAATATTGTATTAGCTGGGGATTTTAATATCGTTTTTTTTTGTACTGATCAGGATGCAAAAGATATCATTAATTTATTTATGTTTTGGTGTTAGACTTACTATTTTTAAACCAACTCGCCCTGGTAATAATGGAAATATGGTACATGTATAGATATGTTGTTCCAATGTTGATGATAATCTTTGTACAGCGGGTTTTGTTCCTACTATTTTCTCTGATCATGAGGCGATATTTTTAAAAATAAATAGTACTTATAAAATTTTCCCTGATAATACTAAATGTATTAAATCCTATGCGTTTTTTTAAAGATTTAAATTATATCTTATTGTGTTTATTTACTAATGAATTTAAATTGGTTTAATATATATACATTGGATAATGTTAATGATGAAGTTAATTATTTTCTTTCACTTTTTATTGATGAAATAAAAAAGCTTTTCCTTTTTGATAATACAATCGTCCCAAATACAAAATATAATTATAATAATTGGTACACTAATGGCTCCATAATCTTAAACAGAGATGTTTTTTATTTTATGATTTTTTTCAAGGTATTGATGATTTTAAAAATATCTATCATAAACGAAAAAATTATAAAAAAAGAAAATTAAGGTGTACAACAATTAATTATTTTTCAAATTTAATTAATACTTCTAATAATAAAACCAAAATGACTTGGTAATTATTTCTAGTCTTACAGACAGCCAGCCTAAATCAAAAATTTCTTCATCAGATATTGATGCTGCCCAATTTAATAATTTTTTATTGATAATGTTCTTTTCCCTTTAACCTCACAAAAAATCACCATGCTCAAGTTTTTTTTAGTTAATAAGTAAAACCCTATTCAGACATTTGCTTTTTAAAAATTTTTGGGGTTGATAAAAATTTGATGTTATTTTAGGTATGAACAATAGCCCCTTTTCTTGATGTGTATGGATTTTCTAAAATATTGGTTTCTTCGTATACATTATTGTATATTGCCCATATTTTAAATTGTGATAGACTCTGGAGTTTTTTTTATTTTTTAAGTTTTTAGGTAATACCTATTTTTAAAAAGGTTGTAGAAAAGAGATATCTAATTATAGACCATAAGTATAATACCCACTTTGTCGAAGGTTTCGGTTTTTCTTAAAAAACAAATTTACAATTACTTTGAATCTAATTCTTTGTTACCAACTGTCAATATGGTTTCCCGGACTTCACTGGGACTGTGGAGGCTGTGGTGTCCTTTGTTAAACGTTTTTTTTTTGGGGATTGAAAATGGTTATCATATTAGTAGTAGTTTTTTTGTTTCTCAAAGCTTTCGACAAGGTTTTTCATGAAACTCTTTTATTGCTTTAAAAAATTTTGGTTTTAATGGTCTTAGTGTAAAATTTTTATCTTATTTGAATGATAGACATCAATCTGTTTTGACAAATGGTAAAGGTCACAGTATCAGGTATTAAAAAAAAGGTGGCCTCAAGGCTCAATTTTGGGGCCTTCATTGTTTATTATTTATGAAGCTTGACTATATTCGGGGTGGATGTTTTGTCTTTTATGTTAGCTGATGAATTGGAGTTAATACTATTCATAAAAATAGTGACATATTTCTATGGAACTTGCTGATTATAAGGGGTTTTTGATTGGGCAGTGGAAAAAACCCTTTTGATTAATTCTAACAAAAATGTTAAAATTTAAATTTGATATTAATCGTCTTACTACTGTTGTTTTGCTGTTAGGGTTTTTGGGCATCTTTCTTTAGCCTAGATGGGGTGGAAAATCATGTTGACTATGTTCTGAAATTAAGTAAAGGCCTTTTATGTTAAGGTTGTTAAGGGAAAACACCCAACAAGGTATTTTACAATATTTCATAGCCATATAAAATCATTTAAATTATGGTATTATTCTTTGGGGTCCCTCTTCTGCTCAAGCGCTTTTCTATTACAAAAAAAAGCTTTAAGATTAAATTTATGGAGTACCAAATACGACTCATTCAAACCTCTTTTTTTAAGGTCACAAATCTTGACATTGCCGTCCTTTGTATTACAATCGTAATGTTGCGACAAAATGTTTCAACTTGTCGAAAATCGTAATGTTGCGACATATCGTTAAAACTTTCGAAAATCGTAATCTTCGACTTCGTTACAACTTGTCGAAAATCGTATTCTTCGACATATCTTACAACTTGTCGAAAATCGTAATCTTGCGTCATATCGTTACAACTTTTGAAAATCGTAATTTTGCGACCGTTAAAATTGTCGAAAAACGTAATTTTGACTATACGTTTCAACTTGTCGAAAATCGTAATCTTGGGCATACGACAACTTGTCGAAAATTTAATCTTGGGCATATCGTTACAACTTGTCGAAAATCGTAATCTTGCGACAAAACTTAAAATTGTCGAAAATCGTATGTTGCGGCTATCTTAACTTTCGAAAAAACTTTTGCGACATATACTTCAACTTGTCGAAAATCGTATTCTTGCGACATATTGTTACATCTTGTGAAAATCGTAATCTTGCGACATATATGTTCAACTTTTGAAAATCGTAATCTTGCGACATATAGGCCTATGTTACAACTTGTCGAATATCGAAATCTTGGGACATATATGTTAAAAAGTCGAAAATCGTAATCTTGTGACATATCTTAAAATTGTCGAAAAACGTAATCTTGCGACATATACGTTACATGTCGAAAATCGTAATCTTCGACATATCGTTACAACTTGTCGAAAATCATAAGTTCGACATATATGTTCAACTTGTCGAAAATGTAATCTTGTGACATATATAGGAAAAATGCCATTTTCGTATCAGTTGGGGAAATTTTTTCACAAAGAAAACGTGTGAAATAACTTGTTCTCGATTACATATAACAGAAAAAAGGAATCTGTGATCGTATAAATCATTGGGTCAATATATCCCATTGAAACGGAGGGGAGATGTGCTCAAAAGGGGGTAAAGCATTGTTCGAACACAATGTTCAAAGTGTCTTATTGGATTATGTTTAAAATCTTTTTCTATATCATATGTTTAAAAATGTGTATGAGTTACTTTTTTTCGACATATCATTTACAATAATATCATGCACACATTTTTTTTTTGTTTCAGGACGTCCATTGATGTACAAGGTTTCCTATTGGATTATGTATAAAGTGTTATACTCATATCGGTTGTGTTTATAAAAAATGTGGGAAAAAAAAGAAATTTTTGGGAAAAATAATTTTCATCAGTTATGTGTATAATTTGGAAGTTTATTTTCCCAATTTATTTATGTTAGAAAGTAAAGACATGTGCCCATCATTAGAAACAAGTAAAATTTCTTCAATTTTGGGGAAAAAATTATACAATTGGGATTCACTAACTGAAAATATATTTCAATACTCAGTGCATTGTATTTCTTTTTATGAATAAATATATAAAAATTTTTTGTTGTTTATTTTCTTTTTCCAACAACCCCCATCCCCCGATAGGTTCAGTTTAATCATTGACATTCTCACAATTGTGATATCCGTGACTCTCAATCATCCTCAGGTTTTATCATACAAACATGTAATGAATTTCAAACCACCACTCCCAAATCAATAAGCCCCCTGGAAATGTTATATTCTTTAAGTATATTTTAGAATAATCTCAATTTTAAAAAATTCTTAAGGATTTGTATTTGAAAACCTATATAACTTTAAAATTGGAAAAAGGGTTATAATATTTGAAAGGAAGTGTTATAAGTTTAACCCATTCCCCCTTTGGAACTTAAACACAACCCTTTGGTTATGTGCGATAAATGGGTGGTTAAGACAAAAAGAAAACAGTGCAGAACAATTTCCAAAAAAAACATTTATTACAATTCAAATTCTTCATAATCAAGCTTAACATTCCCCCCCCTTCTTCATGGTCCTGTTTTTTCCTCAGAGCATTTAAATTGGATTTATTCTTCTTCTTCTTCGGTTCAAACCAGGTTGGGGAATGGTATCATCTACATTAAAATAAAAAAAAATATTGTGAGACATTATTAACGCTATGGCTGCTATTACACTACCAAAAATTTTTGACAGATCTTTTATAAAGTATGTATTTAAAAAATATGATAGTGTAATATTGTAAAAAAAGCGTTTATTCATCTTGCCCTCCCTCCCACTGCTGTCTAAACTTGTTCAATTCAATTATTCCAATGCAATACTTCTTTCTTTCACTTCTAAATAATTCTCCTCATCATCCAGCCATTTATCTCCAACCGATATGTTTGTAGCCCATATGATACAAACATATAACTCCTCATTTTTTAAAATATACGTATAATTAAGCAATTTTACTCACCTTTCTTTTTTTGAAACCTAACTTTGCATTTTTGTTCCATTACCTATCTCCACCTGTCCTTTGTATGTAAACAATGTCTGACTCATCATTCATCTTATTCAACAATCGTCCAATACTGCTAAATCTTGTGGTAGAAAAAATGAAAAATTTCCCCTAGCATGCGAGGATTGTTGTCCGATATTATTTTCTTCTCCCTGCTTTTATTAAATATGGTTTGGAGTTAACTCTCCCAAAATTGTAAATTTTTTCACATTTCTGGGTTTCCCCAAAAGGGAAATCAGGGAGAATCCAAATTTATTTCTACTACAATAATTTATAGCCCTTAAATAGGTGGTTTATTATAATCAAAAAAATGTTTTTTTCATTTCAGCAATTTTACCGCCGGATGTAAAAATTTGCAACCTTTCATAATATTTTCACATTTGCAGATAGCTATTATTTACTTGTAATCAATCAATATTTGAGAACTAAGACGCTGCGAGAACAATCAGGCGTGATTTTTTTTCTGCTACAATTACTGTATTGGAAATAATAATGTCACATTCATTAATTTAATGTTGGTAATAATGTATGGCTTAAATTAAATCCTAAACAAACCATAATTTCTTAAAATGTATTACATTGGAAAAAAATAATATAGAAAATGTATGTTTTAATTTCAAGTGTGCTGATTAATTTTTTTTTCCATTTCTCCCAAATTGGAGAAAAACCCCACGCCATCAATAATTCCCCCATTCCCCAATTAACACTTGGTTTTTCCCTTTCCCCCTTATTTTTATCAATTAATTACTATTACTTTAAAATTTTTTCAAATCCCCCCAATTCCCAACTTCAATTACAAATTTTAAAAAAATTTCATTTAGTTACCCAATATGAACGTAGTTTTTAAATTATAAAAACCCTCCCCATTTCCTTCAATTACAAAAAACGTCACCTTTAATCTTTTTTCAAGACGTCACCACTTGAGCGTTCTATTTCAAATTTTTCCCCCTCCCCATTTCCAACTTGAATTACAAATTTATGACGTCACTTTCTTTACATCCTTTGTGAGGTAAGCCCCGTGACGTCATACTTTGCCACCGCGTTTTCAGTAATTTTTATTTTTTTACTATTTTTTTAAAATCCCCAAACCCCAATCACAAAAAACACATGCAGGGGATTATCAATCGATTTTTAAAAGCTCCACAATTGGCCATTATTCCACTTGCGTCTTCACCGGGTGTGAAATTTAAAAACTTGCAATTTTTTGCATTCAATGTTTGTGTAAATAAAACCTACATATTCAAAAAAAATGCTTTTTATCATTACTCAGCCATTGCAAGTCGCCATGTGAGCTTGCATAATATTTGAATAGAGATAGCGCTTATACAAATTTGTGTAAATAAGACGCTCGAGAACAATCGCCGGATTTAATTAAAGCTTTCATATTATTTGCATCATGTAATATTTTTTTTTCATTGCTCAGCAATTTATCGGGAGTGAGCTTGATAGTATTTGCACACATGCAGATGGAATATGCATGGAGGATTTTTTCATTCAAACTCCCCTTTTAAATATACAAACAAAGTTTGTATTTTACCCCCCCCTACAATTAACTATATAAACTTGTAGGTGCATTTCAAAATTCATCACGCACCAACATTTTTGAATTTTGAAATTTTTGATGTTAAATTTAAAATTATGCCCCCTTTGTGATGTAAGACATCCCTTTTTAAATTTAAAAATGTTAATTTTAATTTTTTATCAGCAATTGTCTTAAAGTACAACCATTTATGCCCTCCATTCCAATTTACATTAATTCCCAAAACCCCAACCCCCATTTTTCCCTTCCCCCTCAATTAAATTACCATTACATTGAATCTTTAATAATAATAAGAAAAAATGTATGTGTTTAGGTGTGATGATTAATTCTTGGAAAACACCGGATGTGAGCTTGCATAATATTTCCAAGCAGATAGCACTGCGAAACAATCGCCGGATGTGAATCACATAATATTTAAAAAGCAGATAGCATTTTGGAATTTTCAAACATGTATGAACTTGATTTCAACCCCCCATAAAACTTTTATGAATCATGCCTCAACCAATTTCATACCTGCACGGGGATGACGTCCCTTTCCGAACTCTTAGATTGCCATTTTGCGGGGAATTTGTTCGCCCTTTCTTACGTCTTTTAAACCCCTTTGTGACGTCATTTTAGCCCGCCCATGACGTCCCCCACCCCACTATGACTCACATGGGGACCCCGGAGCCTGCACTGACCAAAATTTTTTAACTCTTAGCCCCAAAAATAGGAAAAATTTTAAAAAAATTTTCCCTCCCCCCCTTAAAATGACCAAAATTTGGCCCGAATAAATTAATTTTTCTTCGGGAGGGAATTTTAAATATTACATTTGTTCGGATAAATTTCGTCAAATTATAAGAAAAAATTAAAACTATTTCAATTATTTATTATCATAATACATTGCTCTAAAAATTGACTCGCGGGGAATTAAAGAATAGCTTTCCCAAAACACGTTAGTAAATGTTGCATATAAACAATCTTTATCTCAAAAAAGGAAGAAAATCATTAATAGGCCTGAATGCATCATCAACCATCGAAGCAGCTGGGCGGAAGGAGTTGTCGTAAAAGATAAAAAAGTTGAAAACGTCCTGGAAAAGAATGCTACATCAAAAAAAGGGAAGAAGGGATGTTGATATCGAAATTAACCCCAGTGTGTTCAAAAATTGAAGACTGTCCTCTTACTTCGTTTTAGGCTTTTACCCCAACACTTTTTACTCAGTGAGAGTTTTGGGCATTAAAACAGAATCGAGGAAAGCCGAAAAAACGGGACGCAGATGTTTTTGTTTTCATTTCCGAGATTCTATTATGCATTTAAACACTTGGGGTATACTATTTTACTCACGATGATCAAGATTAATTTAAATCCCCCAAATAAATTTTATGATCATAATTTTCTATTTTATATTCAATTATTCAATTCTTTTATTAAAACCCAGCATTATTCAATCTTTTCCCATTTTTTGCCTTTCTTAGTATCCACATATAACCCAAAACACAATGTTGCCTACTATCTGATATCTTCTTCTACCCAATTTTCCTTCCGTTTACCATTCCTTCAGTGCATCCTTCAGCAGACAGTTTTTTTTAGTCAGTTGTCAGTAATTTCCCGATCAGTTTCAGCATTTTCTTTTTTCCCCCACTTTTCTAGCACTGCTTAATATTTTATTCTATTTGTCCATTTCCCCGTTCCATTCTTCCCCCTATCCCCATATTAAATGACTCTGTCGTTTTCTCAACTTCGTCTAATGTCTATGTTTCTGCCTCATACTGAGACACACACACAAAGACACTAGTCCCTTTTAGTCCTTTTTTCCCGAGCTCCGGAAAAATGCTACCTTTTTATTAAAGTTTCAACTTTCCAAAGAAAAACCTTTGCCCAAGTGGTGGTGGATTCAGTCAAAGATCGCTCTCGGGAAAGCACCGATTGAAGAAAGGCAAAAAGCCACCCCCCACCTATCACCTTCGTCCCAGTATCTTACCCCCTTTGCGGCCGTGGGGATAGCCCCTAATACACCCCGCACTGATAGAATCCCCCCATTGCTTGTCATATGCGCAATTTTCTCACAGATTCCGAAACGGAGTGTATATCGCAAATCGTGTGTCTGCTATTTT